>JAGKPW010000700.1:0-23153 GCA_019926035.1 Melaleuca alternifolia | reverse complement strand
ACATGTGCGCCCACATTTTTTTTCTCTCTTTCCTTCTTGTTTGGCCAAGGCTTTGGCCGAATGGCCATTGCCTTCTTGATCACTCCTTGGATCAAGCCTTATTCTCTTGGGTTGGCCATTCTCTAATTTCTTAATTGGGTTACATTTTAATCCTCTGCAATTTGAGGCCCATAATTAATCTCATGATCCATGGTTAAGTGTCACCTTTTGGTGACTTTGAAAAAGCTTCCTCGAGAAGGCAGCTAATAGGGCATCCTTTGCAAGTCTCACAATCGTTGCTTGATTCGATCCGTGTTAGAGCTTCGTTAGTCCTTAGAGAATTCTCAGTTGCCATGTAATAAAATAAAATGATTGTCTTGCCTAGTCACGGGGTCGTACGGACAATTGTAGGGCCGGTTTGGGTTAATTATTACCACTTGGAATTACCCATGAGTTGGCCATTATCATCTAACAAATTCGTTCCTAAAAGATCGCGCATCGACTTGTGTTAGTGCAAGGTCATCTTGCTGTGATCCTTATAGTCAAATAATTACTTTAGGGCCGAGTACTCTCCTTGAGCACGCTGCCAATCCTTGATTGCCTCTCCTAAACCATTTAGCGGGCTAATTACCCCGTTCTTCTATATATACCTTGACAAAAATAGGGCATAAAAATCGAGATGATACAGCATTTTGACAAGATGAACTAATGACAAGGCAAGCAACGAATGGCAAGAGGAAGAAATTTCTTTCAAAAGAAGATTCAAAAGAAGGACCACTCTTCCACATGCAAGATATGCGGAAGGCACCATGGGAATGCACTGTGGTCACCGTGGTCACATGTACCGTTTCTCTCCATGACCATGCTGCTTATGCACTGTTTACACTAGGGCTACCTACTCGTTTGTAGCTAGAAATTTATGAAATTAGAGCAAATTGAAGCTAAACCCTTAGGAATTACATAGAATGTCATTACGCCTATGAAGGACGAGGTCTTAACCACATTAGGATGCCCCCAGTGCAAAATCTTGGTGAATGATCATGAGAGTAAAATAGATTTAGCCCTCTTAAACTAATATGATTTCAACGTTATTGGAATGGACTGGCTTGCAAGACAGAAGGCCATAGTAGAATATTCTCAAGGTATTATTAAGTTCAATTTGCGCAAAGGCCCATAATTCGAATTTATAGGAAATAAAGGAGCACCATTGACCCCTGTGATTTCATCTCTAAAAGCAACCCGATTGTTGGAGAATGGATGTTTCGGATATTTAGTTACGGTAACAGATCTTACCCTTGTGATTCCAAAAATAGCATTTCGAGCGAGATATGGTCACTATGAGTTTACGGTAATGCCTTTTGGTTTGATGAATGCCACAACAGCTTTTATGGATTTAATGAACATAGTATTGAAGGAGTATCTCGATAAATTTTTCATTGTTTTTATCAATGATATACTGGTCTACTTAAAGAGCACCTAAGAGCATGAGGAATACTTCAGGCTAGGATTACAAACACTTCAAAAGCAAGCCTTATAAGCCAAATTCAGCAAATGTGAATTTTGGCTAGGTGATGTGGCCTTTCTTGGTCACATCATTTCCGAAGAAGGAATCTCGATTGATCCCTTGAAGATTGAAGCTGTACTCAATTTGCCGAGGCCAACGAATGTAACCAAAATCCGAATTTATCTCGAATTGGCTGGATATTACCAAAAGTTCATGGAGAAATTCTCTACCATAGCCTTACCACTTACAAGGCTACTCAAAAAGGAGGTAAAGTTCAAATGGGATGAGAAGTGTGAGGGAAGTTTCCAAGAGCTCAAGCAAAAGTTGCGCCGGTCCTAACCATACCTGCAAGATCAGGCGATTATGAAATTTATAGCAATGTGTCACCCAAGGGACTTGGTTGCGTAATAATGCAATATGGGAAGGTAGTCGCATATGCATCACGACAGTTGCGACCCTATGAGCTCAATTATCCCACCTATGATTTGGAATTAGCTGCGGTAATTTTTGCAATAAAAATTTGGAGGAATTATCTTTATGGGGAGACGTTTGCCATATATATGGACCACCAGAGTTTAAAGTACCATTTCTCCCAAAAGAAACTAAACATATGGCAAAGGAGATAGATAGAAATACTCAAAGATTATGATTGCGACATCATTTATCATCTAGGAAAAGCCAACAAAGTTGTGCATGCGCTTAGCCAAAAATCATCCATTGCGCAACTTATGCTTCGCGAGTGGAATTTATTGGAAGGAGTACGAAACTCAGAGTTTAAATTGGAGGTAAGTCATCTTTCAACTCTACTGGCAACATTTGGGATTGAGCTAGAAATATTGTCAAAAGTGAATTTGGCACAACTTGAGGACCCGACCATTCAAAGGATTATCAAAGAATGCGTGGAAAGGAAGAAATCTGATTTCCACACAACATAAGATGGAGTCCTCAAATTTTGAGGAAGACTGTGTGTACCCGACAATGCTAATTTAAAGGAATAAATTTTATTAGAAGCACACAGAAGTCGGTATAGTATTCATCCAGGAGAAACCAAAATGTATCGGACCCTGCGTCAGACTATTAGTGGAACATTGCCAAGCACGTCACTAAATGCTTGACCTGCCAACAAGTAAAAGCACAGCACTATAAATCTAGAGGATTGTTGAAACCATTGGAGATATCACAATGGAAGTGGAAACACATTATAATGGATTTTGTAATGGGTTTATCAAGAACTCAACGGGGCAATGACTCTATGTGGGTTGTAGTCGACAGGCTAACCAAGTCAACACATTTCATTGCCATGTGAAAAGATTTCTCATTGGAAAAGTATGCGGATCTATATGTCAAAAATATCATAAGACTTCATGGAATTCCTGTCATCGTTGACTCAGAACGAGACCCAAGGTTCACTGCAAAATTTTAGAAGAGTTTGCAAATAGTGATGGGGACCAAGCTACGATACAGTACGGCATATCACCCCTAGACAGACAGTCAATTAGAACGAATCATATAGACACTCAAAGATATGCTGAGAGCTTGCGTACTTGATTTCAAGGGTAGTTGGGAAGAGCAATTACACTTGGTAGAATTTGCATACAATAATAGCTACTAATAAAGCATCGGAATGGCTCCATTTGAAGACTTTGTATTGAAGAGCTTGCAGAACGCCAATGTGTTGGGAAGAACTCGGGGAAAGAAGCATTACTGGCCCAAAGTTAGTCTAGATGTCGGTAGAAGCTGTCCAACTTATTAGAGCCAAACTTAAGGCTACCCAAGACCGATAGAAAAGTTACGTAGATCGTCGACGAAGACCATTAGAATTCTAGGTTGGTGACCATGTGTTTTTGAAGGTGTCACCAATGAGAGGTATGTCATGATTCAGCAAGAAGGGTAAGCTCAGTCCCTAGTATGTAGGCCTTTTTGAAATCTTAGAAAGGATAAGAGGCCTATTGTATCAACTTACTCTACCGCCTAACCTTGCTCAGGTACATAATGTCTTCCATGTATCGATACTTAGAAAGTATGAGCATGACCAGACTCATGTACTAAATTTTGAGGCACTCTACTTGGATGAAAGAGTGTCCTTCGTGGAAAAGCCAATGCAAATAGTGGATAGAAAGGAGCAAATTTTAAGGGCCAAAACCATTAGTTTGAGTATGGCAACATCACATGACTAAGGGAGCCACTTGGGAGAGTGAGGAAGAAATGAGAAGACAATACCCTCATTTGTTTGAGTGATAAGACAATTGTAATTTCGGGGATGAAATTCCTTTAAGTGGGGGAGAGTTGTCATATCCTCGATTTGAGGCCCTGATTAATAAAAAGATTAAGGTGTCAAGACTTAAATAGTAAAGTAAGGTAATTAGCCCGCTGAAACCTTTGGTGAAGACAATAAGGGATCAATAAGAATGATCATCTAGAGTACTCGGCCTTGAATAATTACTCGACCATAAGGATCCAGCAAGAATGCTTGTACTAACACAGATTGTTACAAGATGACTCAAAGAAGAGTTCATTGGATAATTATCGTCAATTCATGAATGGCGATAATTAATCTTGAACCAACTTTGAAATTATCGGTACAAGTATGTGATTAGAAAGACATCTCGCCGATTACATGACAACTGGGAAATTCTCTAAGGATCGTCAAGGCTCAACGCGAAATGACAGTGGGACTTGCGATGCAACACCCTATTGATCATCATCTAAAAATGACTATTTGAGGTCTCCGAAAGGAGACACTTAATCACAAAATTATTAGATTAATTATGGGTACTAAATTGAGAAAGATGGGCTCCAACCTAATTAAGGAATTAGAGAATGACCAACCCAAGAAGACTAGGCTTGACCCAAGAGGAGGTGGACCAAAAAGCTTGGCCCAAGATGGGCCAAGGCAAGGCGGAATGAGAGAGCAGGAAAGAGAGAAAGAAAAGAGAAGAATAAAATAATGAGATTTGGTTGTATCTTGACTATTGTTCGGGTCAAAGGAGACAAGAAATCTACAGTGGTTTTTACTTAGGAGATTATTAATTCAAGAGGTACGAGATTAGGTTGATTTAAGTTGATGTAAGCCTAGAGTATGAAGCTCCTATTATCTAATTGAAGTAGGCCACAAGTAGGGAGGAAAATGGAGAGGTGGCCAACGACATTCAAGGAGAAAAAGGGAAATAAAATAAATCTAGGTAAAAATGAGACTATCCTAAGATTAGAATTAGGCATGTGACCTAATGAGCTTAGGATGATGTAAGATTGATGATGCAGGGTGCCTAGATGTACGTTGAAGTCATCCTAGAAAGCTATTAGAAGGATAGGCAATTAGAAGGTAATATAAGATATAAAATAGGCACATGAGCTATCATTTAAATATTATGACTAGGCTTAGTACCTAGGAGATAAGATAGTCTAATTAAATAACTATAGGTTATGAAAATAATAAGAAATGGGGAGCGGGTGGTTCGGCCAAGAGAGGGAGGAAGAAGGAAGAAGGAAGAGAAATAATGAATAAAGGACAAGAACATTTAATGTTGAATAGTGGTCCTATAGTTTCTTTATGTTATAAGATCTTAGCCATTCATGCAAGAAATATATTTAGACTTGGGCCCCAATCTTCCTTGTCTATAAATAGAGGGAAGACTAGCAGACCAAGCAAGAACTCGTAGCAAGGACTCTCAAATCCTCTTATGCCTTCTGCTGAAAATTTGTAGCCCAGCAGACCAAGCCACTATTCTACCGTCACACCCATTAGCAACCATTTTCTTCACGAAAACCCCCCATCATCTTCTTGTACACCTCTAAACCGTGCCTCCTGCAAACTTTCAGCCCCAATGGAGCTTTGGTCGCTCCCGAATCGACTCTGGAAGTTGCAGACCCTCTGGACCGAAATACTATACCGTTGACTTTTTTGTTTAGCCTTGGTTCACTAACTAAACAACATCCGAATCGAGTGAAACCAGCATCATTCTCTTCGTAACATCCAGAGCTTTCCAACGCACTTGACCACGCTCCAAAATGTTCAGCCATCACTGCTGTAGAGCTATCTGAAGCTGCCTGTCCGCCTACCATGCTTGATGCCGAGATTGTTGTTTCCTTGTACCGACTTGCTTCAGCTTCTGTTTCTTCAACTCCTCTTTGTGTTTTTGGGTAACACTTGTATGTAAGTGGATTTTCAGGTAAGGCGTGGTGTTACGTAGTTAACTCGTGGAGTGATTTTCCTAATTAATCTATACGCGTTGGTCTTACCAGTCTTACTGAAAATTGTTATATGTTCCACTTCCTAACTCGTGGGTGTTCCTTCGGATGACCATCCGACCATCCGCCTAAGGGTGTTCCTAGATTTTGAGTTGGATTGTCCGTCTAGATGGGGCTAGGCATTGCTTGGGCTGCGGTCCGAAGGGCTATATGATTATGGGACCGGCGACCGAGGATGGCCAAAAGAATAGAAAAGAAAAACACATGCAATGATGTGTGGAAGTCCGATCTTCTCAAAAAAGAGGCAAGGTTTTGAAATAATGTGATGGCATTATTATATGTTTTTAAACCTTTACTTGTTGATTGCAAGACCGCCTCCTAGGCATGGTTTAGAATTTCTACTTACTGAGTTTATCTCACTCCGTGGTTATTAACATTTTCAGGACCACCTCATGGCTAACCCCATGATCTTGTTTGGAGTACCCACCGCCATCACCACCGATATTGAGATTATCACCGACTACTTTCCGGTCGCGACCATAAAGAAGCACTTGACCACCGTTTGGGTAGATGAGGGTCATGGTTATGCTGTCCCTCACCTTTATGAGGCTTGGTTAATCTGGTTTGATGACTTTGTTACTAGGCCCCATCCGAGTGAGTTTATTCCGCCATGCATGGTCGGAAGCTCACTGGAAGGACCGATCATGATCACGGACTTGGAGGAATCGGAGGAGGAATCAGACTCGGAGAAAGAGGTGGATTTCAAGGGTTAAGGCTGGGAAACCATGATCTCGTCCCCCGTGGTGTAGGTACTAGGTAGCGAAGCTAGGATAACCAACCCCCGATTTTGCTAAGTCGTGATGGAACATGCTTAGGCACGTCTTGTGAATTTAATCACATTTTGTTGGGGTTGTTATGGTTGTACGTGTGTCTTGATGGTGGATGTAATGGTTGCGATGTATGGGTACCTCTTATTTTATGTAACTATTTTAGAAGTTATGTAAAATATATGTTTGTGTGACATGTTGCTTAGTGTTAATTATTTGTAACAATGCCTACTATCATCTTATTAAATTACCTATCTTGTTATGTACGAGATTGCTTTTGCGTAATTAAAATGGTTAAAGTCAACAATGGGATCTTGGGATAAGATTGTCGCAAGCAAAAAGCGAATTAATGGCCATGTGGAGATTTGTCACGTTCCCAATTGACTGGGGTGTGATGATTTCGACTATGGGAAGCTCTTGAATTCTAATTATATAATTCAGTTCATTAGTATTTATTAATTTGTGTTTGGGGTGTTACATGATGTTCCCATATTCCTCAACACTCCACGAATAACATTTGCGAGGCCAGTGCACAAACAGAACATCCAATAGGAGATGAACTCCGTTAGAATGTACCAATATGAGACAAACTCGTTAGATTGGCCCAATAGGAGATGAACTCTATTAGATTCGACCAAGAGGAGACGAACTCGATCAGATTGGATTAATAGGAGATGAACTTCGTTAAAATAGACCAATATGAGACGAACTAAGTTAAATTGGACCAATAGGAGAAGAACTTCGTTAGAATAGACCAATAGGAGACAAACTCCATTAGAATGGACCAAGAGGAGATGAACTCCATTAGCTTCGACAAATAATAGACCAACTCTGTTTGATTATATCAACAAGAGACGAACTCCTTTAGATTTGATCAATAGGAGATGAACTCCATCGGATTGGAACAATATGAGATGAACTCCGTTAGAATGGACCATTAGGACACAAACTTTGTTAAATTAGACCAGTAGGAGACGAACTCTTTAGATTGGACCAATAGGAGACGAACTTGGTTAGATTGGACCATTAGGAGACGAACTTGATTAGAATGGACCAATAGGATATGAACTCCATTGGAATGGACCAAAAGGAGAAAAACTCATTAGATTGGTCCAATAGGAGATGAACTCCATTAGATTGGACCAATAGGAGACGAACTCATTAGATTGGTCCAATAGGAACGAACTCGATTAGATTGGACCAATAGAAGATGAACTAATATAGAATGGACCAATAGGAGACAAACTCCTTTAGAATGGACCAATAGGAGATGAGCTTGATTAGATTGGACCAATATAAGGCGAACTCCATTAGATTGGACCAACAGGAGACGAACTCCATCATAGTGGACCAATTGAAAACGAACTCAGTTAGAATTGACCAATAGGAGACGAACTCGTTAGTCCATTGGGAGACGAACTCGGTTAGATTGGTCCAATAGGAGACGAACTCGGTTACATTGGACCATTAGAAGATGAACTAAGTTAGATTGGACCAATAGGAGATGAACTTAGTTAGATTGGACAATATGAGACGAACTCAGTTTGAATAGACCAATAGGAGACGAACTCGGTTTCAATAAACCAATAGGAGTCAAACTCCGTTACAACGAACCAATAGGAGATGAACTTTGTTAGAATGGACCAATATGACACAAACTCCATTAGAATAGACCACTAGGAAACAAACTCGTTAGAATGGACAACATGAGACGAACTCGGTTAGATTAAACCAATGTGAGACGAATTCAGTTAGAATGGACCCATTAGAGACGAACTCCGTAAGAATTGACCAATAGGAGGCGAACTCGTTAGATTGGTCCATTACGAGACGAATTAGATTTGTCTAATACTAGATGATTTCAGTTAGATTGGAGAATAGGAGACGAACAACATTAGATTGGACCTATAAGAGAAGACCTTTATTAGAATAGACCAATAGGAGAAGAAATCATTAGAATGGACCCAATAGGATACAAACTCATTAGATTGGTCCAATAGGAGACCAACTCCGTTAGATTGGACCTATAACAGACAAACTATGTTACAAAAAACCAATATGAGATTAACTTCCTTACAGTGGACTAAAAGGAGACGAACTCAGTTAGATTGGACCAATATGTGACGAACTCCGTTCGAATGGACCAATAGGACACGAACTCATTAGAATGGTCCAATACGAGACGATTTCAATTACATTGGACAATAGGAGACAAACTACGTTAGATTGGACCTATCAGAGAAGACCTCTATTAGAATAGACCAATGGGAGACGAAATCGTTAGAATGGATCAATAGCAGATGAACTCATTAGACTGGTTTAATAGAAGACCAACTCAATTAGATTGTACCAATAGTAGACGAACTATGTTACAAAAGACCAATATGAGACGAACTTCCTTAGAATGGACTAAAAGGAGATGAACTCGGTTAGATTGGACCAATATGTGACAAACTCCGTTAAAATGGACCAATAGGACAAGAACTCCATTAGAATTGACCAATAGGACACGAACTCCATTAGAATGGACCAATAGGACACGAACTCATTAGAATGGACCAATAGGAGACAAACTCGTTAGATTGGTCCAATAGGAATGAACTCGGTTAGATTGGACCAATAGGAGATGAACTAAGATAGAATGGACCAATAAGAGACGAACTCGATTAGATTTGACCAATAGCATACAAACTCCATTAGAATGGACCAATAGGAGACGAACTCCAATAGATAGGACCAATAAGAGACAAACTCCATTACAGTGGACCAATTGGAAACGAACTCAGTTTGAATGGACTAAGAGGAGACGAACTCGTTAGTTTATTAGGAAATGAACTCGGTTAGATTGGTCCAATAGGAGACGAACTCGGTTAGATTGGACCAATAGGAGACGAACTAAGTTTGATTGGACAAATAGGAGAAGAACTTAGTTAGATTGGACCAATACGAGACGAACTCGATTAGAATAGACCAATAGGAAACGAACTTGTTGGATTGGACGTAATGGAGACGAACTTCGTTAGAATGGACCAATTGGAGACGAACTCATTTGATTGGACCAATGGGAGACGAACTGGTTTAATTGGACCAATTGGATACAAAATCTGTTGGAATGGACCAATAGTAGATGAACTCCGTTAGATTGGACCTATAGGAGACGACATCCATTTGAATGAACCAATAGGAGACGAACTTGGTTAGAAGGGACGAATAAGTGGTGAACTAAGTTAGATTGGACCAATATGAGATAAACAATGTTAAATTGGAACAATATGAGACGAACTTGCTTAACATGGACTGATAGGAGATGAACTCGGTTGGATTTGACTAATAGGAGAGGAACTCCCTTAGAATGGACCAATAGTAGACGAACTCCGTAGGAATGGTCCAACAGGAGACGAACTAAGTGAGATTGGACCAATGGGAGACAAACTTAGATAGAATGGACCAATAGGAGACGAACTCGTTAGATTAGACCTATAGGAGACGAACTCGTTAGATTGGACGTAATGGAGACAAACTTGGATAGAATGGACAAATAGGAGACGAACTCGTTTGGTTGGACCTAATGGAGATGAACTTGGTTATAATGGACCAATAGGAGACGAACTCGTTTGATTGGACCTAATGGAGATGAACTTGGTTAGAATGGACCAATAGGAGACGAAGTCGTTTGATTGGACCTAATCTAGACAAACTTCGTTAGATTGGACCAATAGGAGACGAACTCCTTTGATTGGACCAATTGGAGACGAACTTCGTAAGAATAAACCAATAGGAGATGAAATCTGTTAGATTGGACCAAGAGGAGACCAACATCGTTTGAATGTGCCAATAGGAGACGAAGTCCGTTTGAATGGAACAACAAGAGACGAACTCCATTGGACCAATAGGAGCGGTACTGGGCTAGAATGGACCAATTGGAGACAAACTCATTTCATTGGAACTAATGGAGACGAACTTGGATAGAATGGACCAATAGGAAAGGAACTCTTTTGATTGGACCTAAGAGAGTCGAACTTCGTTAGAATGGACCAATTGGAGACGAACTCATTTGATTGGACCAATTGGAGACGAACTAGTTTCATTAGCCAATTGGATACGAAATCTATTAGAATGGACCAATAGGAGACGAACTCCTTTATATTAGACCTATAGGAGACGACAGCCATTTGAATGCACCATTAAGAGACGAACTCAGTTAGATTGGAACTTCATTAGGTGAGAACAATAGGAGACGAAATACATTAAAATTTATCTATAAAATACTAACTTGGTTAGATTGGACCAATAGGAGATGAACTCGCTTATAATGGACCAATATTAGCCGAACTCCGTTGGAATGGACCAATAAGAGACGAACTCATTCCAGTCTAAGAAGTTCGTCTCCTTTTGGTCCAACCTAAACATGTTCGTCTCCTTTTAGTCAAATCTAAGCGAGTTGGTCTCCTTTTGGTCCAATCTAACCTAGGTCGTCTCCTCTTGGTCCAATCTACGAAGTTCGTCTCCTTTTGTTCCAATGTAACCGAGTTCATCTCCTTTTGGTCCAATCTAACCTAGTTAGTCTCCTCTTGGTTCAATCCAAGGGAGTTCGTCTCCTTTTGGTCTAATCTAACGGTGTTCGTCTCCTTTTGGTCCAATCTAATCCAGTTCGTCTCCTCTTGGTCCAATCTAAGGAGTTCGCCTACTTTTGGTCCAATCTTAGGAAGTTAGTCTCCTCTTGGTCCAATCTAAGGAGTTCGTCTCCTTTTGGTTCAATCGTAGGAAGTCCAATATAACCGAGTTCGTCTCCTTTTGGTCCAATCGAAGGAGTTCCTCTCCTTTTGGTCCAATCTTAGGAAGTTAGTGTCCGTTTGGTCCAATCTAAGGGACTTCCTCTCCTTTTGGTCCAATCTTAGGAAGTTAGTCTCCTCTTGGTCCAATCTAAGGAGTTTGTCTCCCTTTGGTCCAATCTAACTGAGTTCGTCTCCTTTTGGTCTAATCTAAGGGAGTTCGTCTCGTTTTGGTCCAATCTAACCTAGTTTGTCTCCTCTTGGTCCAATCTAAGGAGTTCGTCTCCATTTGGTCCAATGTAACCGAGTTCATCTCCTTTTGGTCAAATATAAGGAGTTCCTCTCCTTTTGGTCCAATCTGAGGAAGTTAGTCTCCTTTTGGTCCAATCTAAGGGAGTTCCTCTCCTTTTGGTCCAATCTTAGGAAGTTAGTCTCCTCTTGGTCCAATCTAAGGAGTTCGTCTCCTTTTGGTTCAATCGTAGGAAGTTAGTCCCCTCTTGGTCCAATCTAAGCTGTTCGTCTCCTTTTGGTTCAATCGTAGGAAGTTAGTCTCCTCTTGGTCCAATCTAAGGTGTTCGTCTCCTTTGGGTCCATTCTAACCGAGTTCCTCTCCTTTTGGTCTAATCTAAGGGCGTTCGTCTATTTGGTCAAATTTAGGAAGTTCGTCTTTCTCTGGTCCAAATCCAAGGATGCTCCATCATTTGGTCCAATCTTAGGAAAGTTAGTTACTTTGGGTCCACATTAAGGAGTGGTCTACTTTTGGTCCAATCTAACTAGTTCGTTCTTCCTAGGTCAAGCAAGAGAGTTCTTGTTTTGTCCAACTTGCAGTTTCGTTCTGAGTCTAATCTAAGGGAGTTCATCACATTTTGGTCCAATCTAATCTAGTTTGTGTCCTCTTGGTCCAATCTAACGAGTTCATCTCCTTTTGGTCCAATCTTAGGAAGTTAGTCTCCTTTTTGGTCCAATCTAAGGAGTTCGTCTTTGTTTGGTCCAATCTGAGGGAGTTCGTCTCTTTTTGGTCCAATCTAACCTAGTTCGTGTCCTGTTAGTCCAATCTAAGGGTGTTCGTCTCCTTTTGGTCCAATCTAACCTAGTTCGTCTCCTCTTGGTCCAATATAAGGAGTTCGTAACCATTTGGTCCAATCTAACCGAGTTCGTCTCCTTTTGGTCAAATCTACGGGAGTTCGTCTAATTTTGGTCCAATCTAACCTAGTTCGTCTCCTCTCAGTCCAATCTAAGGAGTTCGTCTCTTTTTGGTCCAATCTAACCGAGGTCGTCTCCTTTGGGTCTAATCTAAGGGACTTCTTCTTCTTTTTGTCCAATCTAACCTAGTTCGTCTACTCATGGTCCAATCTAAGGAGTTCGTCTCCTTTTGGTCCAATATAACCGAGTTCGTCTCCTTTTGGTCAAATATAAGGAGTTCCTCTCCTTTTGGTCCAATCTGAGGAAGTTAGTCTCCTTTTGGTCCAATCTAAGGGAGTTCCTCTCCTTTTGGTCCAATCTTAGGAAGTTAGTCTCCTCTTGGTCCAATCTAAGGAGTTCGTCTCCTTTTGGTCCAATATAACCGAGTTCGTCTCTTTTTGGTCTAATCTAAGGAGTTCCTCTCCTTTTGGTCCAATCTTAGGAAGTCAGTCTCCTTTTGGTCTAATCTAAGGGAGTTCGTCTCCTTTTGGTCCAATCTTAGGAAGTTAGTCTCCTCTGGGCCCAATCTGAGGAGTTCACCTCCTTTTGGTCCGATCTAACCGAGTTCGTCTCCTTTTGGTCTAATCTAAGGGAGTTCGTCTAGTTTAGGTCCAATCTAACCTAGTTCGTCTCCTCTTGGTCCAATCTAAGGAGTTCGTATCCATTTAGTCAAATCTAAGGGAGTTGGTCTCGTTTTGGTCTAATCTAACCTAGGTCGTCTCCTATTAGTCCCAATCTTATGGAGTTGTCTCATTTGTCAAATGTACCGAGGTTAGTGTCCTTTGGTCCAATTGCTAGGAGTTAGTCCCTATTGGTCCAATAAAGAGTTCGTCACTTTTGGTCCAATCTAAACGAGTTCCTCTACTTTTGTAATCTAGGGAGTGTCTCATTTTGGTCAAATCCGTAGGAAGTTCGTCTTCTCTTGGTCCAATCCAAGGGAGCAGTTCGTCTCATTTTGGTCCATTCTAAGTAAGTTCCTCTCTTATTGGTCCAAATAAGGAGTTCGTCTCCTTTTGGTCCAATCTAAGGAGTTCGTCTCCTTTTGGTCCAATCTTAGGAAGTTCGTCTCCTCTTGGTACAATCTTAGGAAGTTCGTCTCCTCTTGGTCCAATCTAAGGAGTTCGTCTCCTTTTGGTCCAATCTTAGGAAGTTCGTCACCTCATGGTCCAATCTAAGGAGTTCGTCTCCTTTGAGTGCAATCTAACCAAGATCGTCTCCTCTTGGTCCAATTAAGGAGTTCGTCTCCTTTTTAGTCAAATACAGGGACTTGGGCTCGTTGGTCTAACTAACCCTAGGTCGTCTCCTATTGGTCCAATTATGGAGTTCGGTCCTTTGTCCAATGTACGAGTCGGTCCTTTTGGTCCAATCTAAGGGAGTTCCTATCCTTTTGATCCAATATCTAATCGAGTGCGTCGCCCATTGGTTCAGGTAACCGAGTTCGTCTCCTTTTGGTCCAACTAACGGGCGTTCCTCTTGGTCCAACTAGGAGGTTCATCTCCTTTTGGGTCCCTAATCTAGGGAGTTCGTTCCTTTTGGTCAAAATCGTAGGAATACGGAAGTTCGTCTTTTTCTTGGTCCAATACCAAGGGAGTCATCTCTTTTGGTCCAATCTAACAAGTTCGTCTCTCTTGAGTCTATTGAGGAGTTCGTCTCCTTTTGGTCAATCTAACCGAGTTCGTATCATTTTTGGTCTAATCTAAGGGAGTTCGTCTCCTTTTGGTCAAATCTTAGGAAGTTCGTCTTTTCTTGGTCCAATCCAAGGGAGTTCGTCTCCTTTTGGTCCAACCTTAGGAAGTTAGTCTCCTTTTGGTCCAATCTAAGGAGTTCGTCTCCTATTGATCCAATATAGGGGAGTTCGTCTCCTTTTGGTCTAGTCTTACGGAGTTCGTCTCCTTTGGGTCCAATCTAACCCAGTTCGTCTCCTCTTGGTCCAATCTAACCCAGTTCGTCTCCTCTTGGTCCAATCTAAGGAGTTCGTCTACTTTTGGTCCAATCTTAGGAAGTTAGTTTCCTCCTGGTCCAATCTAAGGAGTTCGTCCCCTTTTGGTTTAATCGTAGGAAGTTAGTCTCATCTTGGTCCAATCTAAGGAGTTCGTCTCCTTTTGGTTCAATCGTAGGAAGTTAGTCTCCTGTTGGTCCAATCTAAGGAGTTCGTCTCCTTTTGGTCTAATCTAAGGGAGTTCGTCTTGTGTTGGTCCAATCTAACCTAGTTCGTCTCCTCTTGGCCCAATCTAAGGAGTTCGTCTCCTTTTCTTCCAATCTAACCGAGTTCGTCTCCTTTTGGTCCAATCTTAGGAAGTTAGTCTCCTCTTGGTCCAATCCAAGGGAGTTCGTCTCCTTTTGGTCTAATCTAACGGTGTTCGTCTCCTTTTGGTCCAATCTAATCCAGTTCGTCTCCTCTTGGTCCAATCTAAGGAGTTCGTCTACTTTTGGTCCAATCTTAGGAAGTTAGTCTCCTCTTGGTCCAATCTAAGGAGTTCGTCTCCTTTTGGTTCAATCGAAGGAAGTCCAATATAACCGAGTTCGTTTCCTTTTGGTCCAATCTAAGGAGTTCCTCTCCTTTTGGTCCAATCTTAGGAAGTTAGTGTCCGTTTGGTCCAATCTAAGGGACTTCCTCTCCTTTTGGTCCAATCTTAGGAAGTTAGTCTCCTCTTGGTCCAATCTAAGGAGTTTGTCTCCCTTTGGTCCAATCTAACTGAGTTCGTCTCCTTTTGGTCTAACTAGGGGAGTGTCGCGGTTTTGGTCCAATCTAACTAGTTTGTCTTCCCCCTTGGCGAAATCTAAGGAGTTCGTCTCCTTTGAGTGCAATCTAACCAAGATCGTCTCCTCTTGGTCCAATCTAAGGAGTTCGTCTCCTTTTGGTCAATCTTAGGAAGGTCGTCTCCTCATGGTCCAATATAAGGAGTTCGTCTCCTTTGAGTGCAATCTAACCAAGATCGTCTCCTCTTGGTCCAATCTAAGGTTCGTCTCCTTTTGGTCCAATCTTAGGCAAAGTTAGTCACCGTGTTGGTCCAATCAGTGTCGTGTCCTTTTGGTCCAATTGTAGGAAGTTAGTCTCCTCTTGGTCCAATCTAAAGAGTTCGTCACCTTTTGGTCCAATCTAACCGAGTTCCTCTCCTTTTGGTCTAATCTAAGGAAGTTCGTCTCCTTTTGGTCAAATCTTAGGAAGTTCGTCTTCTCTTGGTCCAATCCAAGGGAGTTCGTATCCTTTTGGTCCAATCTTAGGAAGTTAGTCTCCTTTTGGTCCAATCTAAGGAGTTCGTCTCCTTTTGGTCCAATCTAACCTAGTTCGTCTTCTCTAGGTCCAATCAAAGAGAGTTCCTCTCTTTTTCGTCCAATATTAGCACGTTCGTCTCCTTTTAGTCTAATCTAAGGGAGTTCATCACATTTTGGTCCAATCTAATCTAGTTTGTGTCCTATTGGTCCAATCTAATGAGTTCATCTCCTTTTGGTCCAATCTTAGGAAGTTAGTCTCCTTTGGTCCAATCTAAGGAGTTCGTCTTCGTTTGGTCCAATCTGAGGGAGTTTGTCTCTTTTTGGTCCAATCTAACCTAGTTCGTCTCCTGTTAGTCCAATCTAAGGGTGTTCGTCTCCTTTTGGTCCAATCTAACCTAGTTCGTCTCCTCTTGGTCCAATATAAGGAGTTCGTAACCATTTGGTCAAATCTAACCGAGTTCGTCTCCTCTTGGTCTAATCTAAGGGATTTCGTCTCCTTTTGGTCCAATCTTAGGAAGTTCGTCCCCTCTTGGTCCAATCTAAGGGAGTTCGTCTCCTTTTGGTCAAATCTTAGGAAGTTAGTCTCCTTTTGGACAAATCTAGGGGAGTTCGTCTCCTTTTGGTGTAATCTAACGGAGTTCATCTCCTTTGGGTCCAATCTAACCCAATTCGTCTCCTCTTGGTCCAATCTAAGGAGTTCTTCTACTTTTGGTCCAATCTTAGGAAGTTAGTTTACTCCTGGTCCAATATAGGAATTCGTGCCCCTTTGGTTAATGTAGGAAGTTAGTTCATCTTGGTCCAATCTAAGGAGTTCGTCTCCTTTTGGTCCAATCTTAGGAAGTTAGTCTACTCTTGGTCCAAACTAAGGAGTTCGTCTCCTTTTGGGTCTAATCAAAGGGAGTTCGTCTCCTGTTGGTCCAATCTAAGGAGTTCGTCTCCTGTTGGTCTAATCTAAGGATTCGTCTCCTTTCTCCAATCTAACCGATGTCGTCTCCTTTTGGTCCAAATCTAGGAAGTTAGTCTCCTCTTGGGTCCATCCAAGGGAGTTTCGTCTCCTTTGGTCTAATCTACGTGTCTCGTCTCCTTTGTCCAATCTAATCAAAGTTCGTCCCTCTTGGTCCAATAGAGGAGTTCGTCTACTTTGGTCCATCTTAGGAATTTAGCTCCTCTTGTCCAATCTAAGGAGGTTCGCTCCTTTTGTTCAATCTAAGGAAGGCCAATAGAACCGATTGTTGCCTTTTGGGTCCCAATCTAAGGAGGGCCTCTCCTTTGGTCCAATCTATGAGTTAGTGTCCGTTTGTCCAATCTAAGACTTCCTCCTCCTTTTGGTCAATCTTAGGAATTAGTCTCCTCTTGGTCCCAACTCATGAGTTTGTCCCTTGTTGGTCCATCATAACCGAGTCGTCTCCTTTGGTCCAATCTACGGAGTTCGTCTTCTTTTGGTCCAATCTTTGGAAGTTTTTCTCCTCTTGGTCCAATCTAAGGAGTTCGTCTCCTTTTGGTCCAATATAACCGAGTTCGTCTCCTTTTGGTCAAATATAAGGAGTTCCTCTCCTTTTGGTCCAATCTTAGGAAGTTAGTCTCTTTTTGGTCCAATCGAAGGGAGTTCCTCTCCTTTTGGTCCAATCTTAGGAAGTTAGTCTCCTCTTGGTCCAATCTAAGGAGTTCGTCTCCTTTTGGTTCAATCGTAGGAAGTTAGTCCCCTCTTGGTCCAATCTAAGCTGTTCGTCTCCTTTTGGTTCAATCGTAGGAAGTTAGTCTCCTCTTGGCCCAATCTAAGGTGTTCGTCTCCTTTTGGTCCAATCTAACCGAGTTCCTCTCCTTTTGGTCTAATCTAAGGGAGTTCGTCTCCTTTTGGTCAAATCTTAGGAAGTTCGTCTTCTCTTGGTCCAATCCAAGGGAGCTCCTATCCTTTTGGTCCAATCTTAGGAAGTTAGTCTCCTTTTGGTCCAATCTAAGGAGTTTGTCTCCTTTTGGTCCAATCTAACCTAGTTCGTCTTCTCTAGGTCCAATCAAAGAGAGTTCCTCTCTTTTTCGTCCAATATTAGCACGTTCGTCTCCTTTTAGTCTAATCTAAGGGAGTTCATCACATTTTGGTCCAATCTAATCTAGTTTGTGTCCTCTTGGTCCAATCTAACGAGTTCATCTCCTTTTGGTCCAATCTTAGGAAGTTAGTCTCCTTTGGTCCAATCTAAGGAGTTCGTCTTCGTTTGGTCCAATCTGAGGGAGTTCGTCTCTTTTTGGTCCAATCTAACCTAGTTCGTCTCCTATTAGTCCAATCTAAGGGTGTTCGTCTCCTTTTGGTCCAATCTAACCTAGTTCGTCTCCTTTTGGTCAAATCTTAGGAAGTGAGTCTCCTTTTGGACAAATCTAAGGGAGTTCATCTCCTTTTGGTGTAATCTAACGGAGTTCATCTCCTTTGGGTCCAATCTAACCCAATTCGTCTCCTCTTGGTCCAATCTAAGGAGTTCTTCTACTTTTGGTCCAATCTTAGGAAGTTAGTCTCCTCTTGGTCCAATCTAAGGAGTTCGTCCCCTTTTGGTTCTATAGTAGGAAGTTAGTCTCCTCTTGGTCCAATCTAAGGAGTTTGTCTCCTTTTCGTCCAATCTAACCGAGTTCGTCTCCTTTTGGTCTAATCTAAGGGAGTTCGTCTCGTTTTACTCCCATCTAACCTAGTTCGTCTCCTCTTGGTCCAATCTAAGGGAGTTCGACTCCTTTTGGTCCAATCTAAGGAGTTTGTCTCCTTTTGGTCCAATCTAAAACCGAGTTCTTCTCCTGTTTGCTAATCCAAGAGTTCTCTCGTTTGGTCCACTCGGAACCGATTTCCGTCTCCTCTTGTCCTCTAAAGGGGGAGTGTCGACTCCTTTGTCCAATCTAACCGTTCATGTCACTTGTCCAATCTAAGATTCGTCTCCTTTGGTATCTTTGAAGTAATCTCCTGTTGGTCAGATCTAAGGATTTCCGTCCCTTTGTCCCATATAACTGAGTTCTCTCCTTTTGGTCCCTCTAAGGAGTGCCTCTCCTTGTGGGCCCAATCTTAGGAAGTCAGTCTCCTTTTGGTCTAATCTAAGGGAGTTCGTCTCCTTTTGGTCCAATCTTAGGAAGTTAGTCTCCTCTGGGTCCAATCTGAGGAGTTCACCTCCTTTTGGTCCGATCTATCCGAGTTCGTCTCCTTTTGGTCTAATCTAAGGGAGTTCGTCTAGTTTAGATCCAATCTAACCTAGTTCGTCTCCTCTTGGTCCAATCTAAGGAGTTCGTATCCATTTAGTCAAATCTAAGGGAGTTGGTCTCGTTTTGGTCTAATCTAACCTACGTCGTCTCCTCTTGGTCCAATCTATGGAGTTCGTCTCCTTTTGTCCAATGTAACCGAGTTCGTGTCCTTTTGGTCTAGTTTGTCTCCTCTTGGTCGAATCTAAGGAGTTCGTCTCCTTTTGGTCCAATATAACCGAGTTCGTCTCCTTTTGGTCAAATATAAGGAGTTCCTCTCCTTTTGGGTCCATCTTAGGAAGTTAGGTCTCCTCTTGGTCCAATCTAACGAGTTCATCTCCTTTTGGTCCAATCTTAGGAAGTTAGTCTCCTTTTTGGTCCAATCTAAGGAGTTCGTCTTCGTTTGGTCCAATCTGAGGGAGTTCGTCTCTTTTTGGTCCAATCTAACCTAGTTCGTCTCCTATTAGTCCAATATAAGGGTGTTCATCTCCTTTTGGTCTAATCTAAGGGAGTTCGTCTCCTTTTGGTCCAATCTGATTGAGTTCGTCTCCTCTTGGTCTAATCTAAGGAGTTCGTCTCCTTTTAGTGAAATCTAAGGGACTTGGTCTCGTTTTGGTCTAATCTAACCTAGGTCGTCTCCTCTTGGTCCAATCTAAGGAGTTCGTCTCCTTTTGGTCCAATTCATCACCTTTTGGTCTAATCTAAGGGAGTTCGTCTCCTTTTGGTCAAATCTTAGGAAGTTCGTCTTCTCTTGGTCCAATCCAAGGGAGTTCGTCTCCTTTTGGTCCAATCTAACCTAGTTAGTCTCCTCTTGGTCTAATCTGAGGAGTTCGTCTCCTTTTGGTCCAATCTAACAGAGTTCGTCTCCTTGTGCTCTAATCTAAGGGAGTTCGTCTCCTTTTGGTCAAATCTTAGGAAGTTCGTCTTTTCTTGGTCCAATCCAAGGGAGTTCGTCTCCTTTTGGTCCAATCTTAGGAAGTTAGTCTCCTTTTGCTCCAATCTAAGGAGTTCGTCTCCTATTGATCCAATATACGGGAGTTCGTCTCCTTTTGGTCTAGTCTAAGGGAGTTCGTCTCCTTTGGGTCCAATCTAACCCAGTTCGTCTCCTCTTGGTCCAATCTAAGGAGTTCGTCTACTTTTGGTCCAATCTTAGGAAGTTAGTTTCCTCCTGGTCCAATCTAAGGAGTTCGTCCCCTTTTGGTTTAATCGTAGGAAGTTTAGTCCTCTCCTGGTCCAATCTAAGGAGTTCGTCCTCTCTTGGTCCAACCTAAGGGTATTCGTCCTCTCTTGGTCCAATCTAAGGAGTTCGTCTCATGTTGGTGTAATCTAAGGGAGTTAGTCCTCTCTTGGTCCAATCTAACCTAGTTCGTCTCCTCTTGGTCCAATCTAAGGAGTTCGTCTTCTTTTGGTCCAATTATAGGAAGTTAGTCTCCTCTTGGTCCAATCTAAGGAGTTCGTCCCCTTTGGGTTCAATCGTAGGAAGTTAGCCTCCTTTTGGTCCAATCTAAGGAGTTCGTCTCCCTTGGGTCCAACCTAACCGAGTTTGTCTCCTCTTGGTCCAATATAAGGAGTTCGTCTCCTTTTGGTCTAACCTAACCGAATTCGTATGCTTTAACTCAAATCTAATGGAGTTGGTGTCCCTTTGGACCAATCTAACCTAGTTCGTCTCCTCTTGGTCTAATCTATGGAGTTCGCCTCCTTTTGGTCCAATGTAACCGAGTTCCTCTCCTTTTGATCCAATCTAAGTTCTTCCTCTCCTTTTGGTCCAATCTAACCGAGTTCGTCTCCTTTTGGTGCAATCTAACAAAGTTCTTCTCCTTTTGGTCTAATGTAAGGGAGTTCGTCTGGTTTTGGTCCAATCTAACCTAGTTCGTCTCCACTTGGTCCAATCTAAGGAGTTCGTCTCCTTTTGGTCCAATCAAAGGAAGTCAGTCTCCTCTTGGTCCAATTTAAGGGGTTCGTGTCCTTTTGGTCCAATCTAACCTAGTTCGTCTCCTCTTGGTCCAATCTAAGACGTTTCTCTCCTTTTGCTCCAATCTTACCGTGTTCATCTGTTTTTTGTCCAATCTAAGGGAGTTTGTCTCCTTTTGGTCCAATCTAACCTAGTTCATCTCATCTTGGTCCAATCTAAGGAGTCGTCACCTTTTGGTCCAATCTTAGGAAGTTAGTCTCCTCTTGGTCTAATCTCAAGAGTTCGCCTCCTTTTGGGCCAATCTAACCGAGTTCGTCTCCTATTGGTCCAATCTAAATAGTTCCTCTCCTTTTGGTCCAATCTAACCGAGTTCGTCTCCTGTTGGTCCAATCTAAGGGAGTTCGTCTTCTTTTGGACCAATCTAACCTAGTTAGTCTCCTCTTGCTCCAATCTAAGGAGTTCGTCTCCTTTTCGTCTAGTTTTGGCCCATTCTAACCTAGTTCGTCTCCTCAAGGTCCAATCTAAGGAGTTCGTCTACTTTTGGTCCAACCTTAGGAAGTTAGTCTCCTCTTGGTCCAATCTAAGGAGTTCGTCTCCTCTTGGTCCAATCCTAGGAGTTAGCTCTCTTGGTCCAATCTATGGAGTTCGTCCCCGTTTGGTCCATCTAACCGAGTTCGTCTGCTTTTGCTCCAATCTAACCGAGTTCGTCTCCTTTTGTTCCAATTTAACATGTTTCGTCCTCCCTCCTCTTGGTCCAATTAGTGAGTTTTCTCCTGTGTGCCCAATTGTTAGGAGTTTGATCTCCTCTGGGCCCATCGAAGAAGTTCGTCCCCCTTTTGTGTTCAATTGTAGGAAGTTAGTCTCCTGTTTGTCCAATCTAAGGAGTTCGTCTTGTTTTGGTCCAATCTAACCGAGTTCGTCTCCTGTTGGTGTAATCTAAGGGAGTTCGTCTCCTTTGCGTCCAATCTAACCTAGTTCGTCTCCTCTTGGTCCAATCTAAGGAGTTCGTCTCTTTTTGGTCCAATCTAACCGAGTTCGTCTCCTTGTGGTCTAATCTAAGGGAGTTCGTCTCCTTTTGGGCCAATCTACGAAGTTCGTCCCCTTTTGGTCCAATTTAACCGAGTTCGTCTCCTTTTGGTCTAATGTAAGGGAGTTCGTCTCCTTTTGGCCCAATCTAACATAGTTCGTGTACTCTTGGTCCAATCTAAGGGAGTTCGTCTCCTTTTGGTCCAATCTTAGGAAGTTAGTCTCCTCTTGGTCCAATCTAAGGAGTTCGTCCCCTTTTGGTTCAATCGTAGGAAGTTAGTCTCCCCTTGGTCCGATCTAAGGAGTTCGTCTCCTTTTGGTTCAATCGTATGAAGTTAGTCTCCTTTTGGTCCAATCTAACTGAGTTCGTCCCCTTTTGGTCTAATCTAAGAAATTTTGTCTTGTTTTGGTCCAATCTAAGGAGTTCGTCTACTTTTGGTCCAACCTAACCGAGTTCATCTCCTTTTGGTCAAATATAAGGGAGTTTGTCACCTTTTGGTCCAATCTAACCTAGTTCGTCTCCTCTTGGTCCAATCTATGGAGTTCGTCTCCTTTTGGTCCAATGTAACTGAGTTCGTCTCCTCTTGGTCCAATCTATGGGAGTTCATCTCCTTTTGATCCTATATAACCTAGTTAGTCTCCTCTTGGTCCAATCTAAGAAGTTCGTCTCCTTTTGGTTCAATCTAATGAGTTCCTCTCCTTTTATTCCAATCTTATCGAGTTCGTCTCCTTTTGGTCTAATCTCAGGGAGTTCCTATCCTTTTGGTCCAATTAAACCGAGTTCGTCTCCTTTTAGTCAAACCTAAGAGAGTTCGTCTAGTTTTCATCCAATCTATGGTGTTTTTTTTTTTTGGTAATGTAACCAATCTATGGTGTTGGTCTCCATTTGGTCCAATGTAACCGAGTTCGTCTCCTTTTGGTCCAATCTAACCGAGTTCGTCTCCTCTTGGTCCAATCTAAGGAGTTCATCTCCTTTTGGTCCAATCTAAGGAGTTCATCTCATTTTGGTCCAATCTTAGGAAGTTAGTCTTCTCTTGGTCCAATGTAAGGAGTTCGTCTCCTTTTGGTCCAATCTAACCGAATTCGTCTCCTTTTGGTCCAATCTAACCGAGTTCGTCTCCTTTTGGTCTAATCTAAGGGAGTTCGTCTCCTTTTCGTCCAATCTAACATAGTTCGTCTCCTTTTGGTCCAATCTAAGGGAGTTTGTCTCCTTTTGGTCCAATCTTAGGAAGTTAGTCTCCTCTTGGTTCAATCTAAGGAGTTCGTCCCCTTTTGGTTCAATCGTAGGAAGTTAGTCTCCTCTTTGTCCAATCTAAGGAGTTCGTCTCCTTTTGGTCCAA
>JAGKPW010000698.1:0-15728 GCA_019926035.1 Melaleuca alternifolia | reverse complement strand
TGGGATACGGTTGGGAGTAATCTAGCTGTCACCTTTTTCCCAGTTACCCTTATATATGTATTCTACAATTTGCATGTCCAATGGATCTGCACACTTGGTCTCACTAAAAAAAAAGGTTGACACTAGCCAAAATGTCCTCCTCTCTGCTATTTTTTCTTGCCATTACAATCATCCATATCACAGCAACTGATGAAGCAACACGAAACGCCACTTCTTCAGCAGTCACTCAACTCTCAGGAGACAGTGGGCAACTAGATCATAATAAGACACACGATGACGTTGTGGTGAAAAATGGGGATTCGGTCTATTACCGAGGTGGCATTGGCGGGGGAGGAGGAGGAGGAGGTGGTGGTGGAGGAGGTTACAAGTGGGGATGGGGAGGCGGTGGTGGCGGCGGTGGCGGCGGCGGCGGCAGCAGCGGAGTGGGAGGAGGAGGGGGAGGAGGAGGGGGAGCTGGATGGGGTTGGGGAGGAGGTGGCGGTGGTGGCGGCTGGTGGAAGTGGGGTTGTGGCAGGCACCCAAAATCAACCAGCCGCAGAAGTCACCGGAAATGGATGCACGACAAGGAAGAGTATGTGATGGGCGAGTTTGCTCAGTGTTTGGTCAAAGGAAGGTGCAAAGGAATGAGATTGGATTGTCCTCTTCACTGTGGTGGACCTTGCCTGTATGACTGTAGGTATATGTGCAAAGCCCATTGCCGACGTTGAGTTTGACTTTGATTCATTATCAGGCACTTTTGTTTCTTTATAACGCTACCATTTCAAAGATGTTAGAAAAGTGGGGTTGTGGAGGGGATATTGTCATTTCCCTGTTTGATCTTTGAGGAATATTTCTGAGATAACTATAAACATTTTGCGTGATTGTTATGTTAGAAGGCACCCTTTGTTGTTTTGCTTGATCTTGGAGAGAGAATATTAGTATTGTCAAACTCGAGATTGGATAGATACTTAGAATTTCTACCATTATGTCTCTTATTATTCTTGGACGCTTATAAAGGTGGTGTAGATTTTCAGTAGTGTACCATCCTAGTCACCTAATGCACGACTTCTACTCACCGGTCGAAGACTCCATCACAAATTTTGAAACGGCATCTTGATTTATTTGCTTCTGGCCTGCCCCTGTCAAATACGATCTATTGCCTTATGTCAAGTACATAGTTGCCTCGTTAGATAACACGATAACTTTTCCTATTCCAGCTTTCAAATTGGTATTTCATTGCAGGGAAATACGATTTCAAGTTGTATACATATTGAAGATTAAGTAATAAAAATGAAAAAACTGTCCTCAAATTTCTCTGTCTCAAATATACATAAAATGTACCAGAACATCGTTACGGGGAAAAGAAAACATCGTTCAACTTAAAAACGTAGAGAAAACTAGTTAGGCCTTATCACCATCTCCAAGGCCGAGATGCCCTCAAACGAAACTCAGCGAGCTCCAAGCGTAATGTCGGACTGGAGAAGCCACAAGACATAGTATATATGTCACAATGCCATAATAGTGATAGAACTGTAGAACAATCACTATATTAATAATCAATTTCAATAACTAAAATTTGAAGGTCGAGCAAGCAAAATGTTAATGTATCACTTAGTGAAGTGATTAGGCGTAATAAAATTCAAATTTAATCCCAATTAATGCGATCAATAAACTAATTATATCTGGACAGGGTTCACCGAAAATAAATGGCACGCAGTTCAGTGATCAAATATAAAATTTCAATCATGATGGGTCATGTACGGCTTCGTGGCTAAAATTGATTGGTTAGCAAAAAATTAACATCAAAGCCTCCTTTGATCAAAGTCTTAGCTGTTGTAAAAAAGTGCGTCTCAAGTATATAACAGGTAGATTAGATAAATATGAAGTAGAGAAAACAGATCAATACTTAAGGTCAAAGAGACACTCTCTCTTTTTTATTGTTCTTATCGTTAAAATGACCAAAACCGAGCTCCTATTTATAAGAAAAATAAGGATGTACTTAATGTAGTAATAAATACATACATTTAATATGGAAATGAAATTGTCGTAATAAATAGATAGACGCTACATAATTGGTCATTAATATTCTCGTAACGCCAGACATTAATTACGTAACATCCGACATTAATAACTTATAACGTCTGACATCAATGAATATTCAGAACGTACATATGTCATAACACTGCCCCTTGAATATTTATTGTATCACGAATGTGCAAAATACCGTCTCATTAAAAACCTCAAGCCGGTAAAACCCAGTGGAACAAAAACCGGATGAAAGGGAAAAAGAGTACATAGCATAAATATCATGATCTCTCACTTTTATTGATGCATTAAATGTATCGTTAAAAACCTTAAGCCGGAAAAATCCAATGGGACAAAAACTAGACAAAAGGGAAAAAGAATGAAATGCATAGATCATAATATCTCCCCCTCAATCAATCCATCTAGCTATTGCTGGAGCTAATCAATTTTGCATCTTATGAACTCACCGCATACCAATGCTATATACTAATTTCTAAAAAATTGACGTCAGCAATGATTTGGTAAAAAGATCTATAAGATTATTTATGGATCGAATTTGTTTAATGTTAATTTGTTGACTTTCTTGAAGTTCATGAGTATAGAAAAATTTCGGCGAAATATGTTTGGTCCTATCACCTTTGATATATCCTCCTCTAACTTGTGCAACCCAAGCAGCATTATCTTCACAAATTATAGTGGGAGAATTTGTAACCGGTGTTAAACAACAAGAGTTGTTAATATGCGTTATAACGGATCTTAACCAATCACATTCTCTTCCAGCTTCATATAAAGCTATAATTTCAGAGTGGTTGGAAGATGTAGTTATGAACGGTTACTTCGTAGAGCACCAAGAAATGGTGGTGCCGTTATAACAAAATAAATGACTGGTTTGAGAGCGAGCCTTATGTGGATCGGATCTATATCCAACATCAGCATATCCAACTAAACCAGATATAGTTGAATCATTTGAATAATATAACCCCAAATCCATGGTTCCTTAGAGATAACGGGAAATATGTTTAACTCCGTTCCAATGTCTCCGAGCTGGCTCAGAACTAAAACTAGCCAATAAATTTACCGCAAAAGCGATATCATATCTCGTACATTGTGCTAAGTACATTAACGCCCAATTGCATTAAGATATGGTACTTTAGACCATGTATCTCTTCATCAGATTCTTTAGGACGAATGGATCCTTTCGGGGATCTAGAGACCATACGACCATAAGGGTACTCAATCGGTAAGCCTTGTCCATATTGAAGCGTTTAAGTAATCTTTCGATATACACTGATTGATGGACGATTATTCCACTTGATTTATGCTCAAGCTCTAGACCAAGATAGAGTTTGATTATACCCAAATTTTTAACTTCAAACTCCTTTTGTTAATAATCAGCAGTTTTGGTTAACTCTCTAAGAGTCTCAATTAAATTTATAGTGTCAACATAAATTGCTGCTATAACAAATCTGATTTCTGATTTCTTAATAAACACACATGGGCAGATAGGATCATTTATGTATTGTTCCTTAATTAGGAACTCACTTAGGCATTACTACTAAATGCGACCGGATTGCTTTAACCCATATAAAGATCTTTGCAATTTGATTGAGAACAAATTACAAGGAGTGTATGCTTCATGCATTTTAAATCCCTCAGGAATTTTCATGTAAATATCAGAGTCTAATGAGCCATATAGATATGCTGTCACAATGTTTATAAGACGCATTTTCAATTTTTCAAAGACGGCCAAGCTAATTAGAAAACGAAATGTAATCATATCTAGCACAAATGAATATGTTTCATCATAATCAATCCTAGGTCTCTAGGAGAATCCTTGAGCAATGAGTCGGGCTTTATACCTGACAATCTCGTTTTTCTCATTTCATTTTCAGACAAATAACCATTTATATCCAACGGGCTTTACATTGTCTAGGATTCGAGTTGTAGGTCCAAAAACCTCTCGTTTAACTAGGAAAGTCAATTTAGCCTTGATTGCTTCCTCCTACTTAGGCCAATCCTACCTTTGACAGCATTCAATAATAGATTGTGACTCATAATCATCATTTTTAATATGATGAGTAACTGAGAATGCAAAAATATCATCAATGATTATTTCATTTCAATCCCAAATCTCATTATATTGTGTAATAGAATTCTTAGTATTCCTGGGGTTGGTAATCTTTTTATAGATTTGTGCCTTTTCAAGGGCAATAAGCTCTTATGGAGCAACCTCTTAAGGGGCAATAACCTCTTCAAGAGCAAACACAACACTAGACTCTTTTGGAGCACTATGCTCTTTTGGAGTTGATTTTTGATTATTTCTCCTTCGTTTATGAGGTACAATATCTTTTGATCCTATCGGTCTACCACGCTTCAGGCATGGGGGAGTTTGATCCACTTTAGCCTGTCCTTCAGGAACAACTATTCGAGCTGGAGCATTTACAGTTGGACTATGAAACTTTGTCACCTTAGCAGCATCATTAAATATATTAAGAAGTCTATTGGTCATATTTTGTAAATGTAGTATACGATGTACCTCGTTTTCACACTCAAAAGTTCTTAGGTCTAGTTGAGATAAATTTTTCTCATCCCATGAGAAAGATTTGACTGGTGTTTGTTTTGCAACAATTGAAGTTGCAGGTGTCCCAATTGATGGAAACACAATCTCATCGAAATGACAATCTGCAAATCTTGTAGTAAAAAGACCACCAGTAGTTGGTTCCAAGAACCTAATGATGGATAGTGAATTAAACCCAACATAAATGCCAGATGGCTTGGGGACCCATTTTTGTTCTTTTTGGCGGTGCTACAGGCACATGTACTGCGACCAAATGCGCGCAAGAGAGAAATATTATGTTCATAACCAAGAATCATTTGAAGATGAGATTGTAATAGACTAGCAGTAAGGCGCAATCTTATTAAGGCCGCAGCATGCAAAACTACATGACCTCATGCTGTGTCTTTGAGATTTGTTCTCAATAATAGAGTCTGAGCAATAATTTGAATACGTTTAATCAACGATTCTACCAATCCATTTTGAGTATGGACATGTGCGAGCGAGTGCTCAACCTTGATTCCGAGTGAAGCACAATACACATCAAAACTCTTTGATGTAAATTCGCCAGCATTATCCATCCTTATTCTTTTAATTGGATAATCAAGGAATTGTGCCCAGAGCTTTATAATTTGTGTAAGTAATCGTGCAAAGGCGACATTACGAGTTGATAATAGGCAAACATAAGACCATCTATAGGATGCGTCCACAAGTACCATAAAATATTGAAATAGTCCACTTGATGGATGTAATGGTCCACAAATATCACCCTGAAATCTTTGCAGAAATACATGGTATTAATGCTTAACATTTGTTATAGAAGGTTTTATAATGAGTTTTCCCTGTGAACAAGCTTTACAAGTATAGTCCTTGGATAACAATACATTTGTAGCCTTTAAATGGTGCCCTTTTGTATTCCGAATTATTCTACACATGATTGAAGTACCATGGTGCCCAAGGCGATCATGCTACAACCCCAATTGCTCAGGGTTTACCAATCTCTAGGATATGGTTGCGTAGGTTTCAATGGCTTTAATCTCAACAAAATACAAACCCATAGGAAAAGCTTGTAATTTCTCATGGATGGTCTTCAGGCCCATCTTATAAGAGGTAATGCCAATATATTCTTTATTTTGCTCATAGATAGTCTCAATATGGTACCCATTACAGCGTACATCTTTAAAGCTAAGCAAATTCCTTTTTGATTTGTTGCTTAAAAACGCAAGGATTGTGCCATTTGGCAAAACAATTGTGTCATTCCCGAAACCATCAATAATTGGAATAAAACCTGATATTATATGGACACGTGCCTTATGCAATGTCATACTCAAGAAAAAAAATGTCTAATGCACGTGCCTAATGCACCGGATCCCATCAGAACTCCGAAGTTAAGCGTGCTTGGGCGAGAGTAGTACTAGGATGGGTGCCCTCCTGGGAAGTCCTCGTGTTGCACCCCTCGTTTTCGTTTTCGTTTTTCTATTCTTTTCTTTTTAACCTCACGGATTATTCCGGCCCTGGGGTGTTGGCCTCGAAACGAGCTTTCCGAACAGTACTCACGGGCCCCGTGAGTCCATCGGGATCGAAAGTTAGGCACTAGAACGTAGAGACGCGGGAATTCCGTTTACCAAGCAATTTTCATTTTTGTATTCCGTCGTACATAAGTAGTATTCCGTTAATCGAGTCGGGCTCGGGAAAATGCGTTAATTGAGTCGCTTAAAAGCCGGAAGTTGAACACTCTAGACTTCCTTCGAGAAGAGAAATTGAGGCGCTTCAAGTAAATTTGCAATGCGTAACATGACGGGTGCGATCATACCAGCACTAATGCACCGGATCCCATCATAACTCCGAAGTTAAGCGTGCTTGGGCGAGAGTAGTACTAGGATGGGTGACCTCCTGGGAAGTCCTCGTGTTGCACCCCTCGTTTTCGTTTTCGTTTTTTTATTCTTTTCTTTTTATCCTCACGGATTATTCCGGCCCTGGGGTGTTGGCCTCGAAACGAGCTTTCAGAACAGTACTCACGGGCCCCGTGAGTCCATCGGGATCGAAAGTTAGGCACGAGAACGTAGAGACGCGGGAATTCCGGTTACCAAGCAATTTTCATTTTTGTATTCCGTCGTACATAAGTAGTATTCCGTTAATCGAGTCGGGCTCGGGAAATTGCGTTAATTGAGTCGCTTAAAAGCCGAAAGTTGAACACTCTAGACTTCCTTCGAGAAGAGAAATTGAGTCGCTTCAAGTAAATTCGCAATGCCTAACATGACGGGTGCGATCATACCAGCAATAATGCACCGGGATCCCATCAGAACTCGAAGTTTAAGCTTGCTTGGGCGAGGTGAGAGTAGTACTAGGATGGGTGAACTCCGGGAAGTCCGTGTGCAACCCCTCGTTTTCGTTTTCGTTTTAATTCCTTTTTTATCCGCACGGATTATTGGCACTGGGGTGTTGGCACTCGAACGAGCTTTCCGAACAGTAATCAACGGGCCGTGAGTCCATCGGGATCGAAAGTTAGGCACGAGAACGTAGGAGACGCGGGAATTCCGTTTACAAGCAATGTTATTTGTGTTTCTATTCGCGTACATAAGTAGTATTCCGTTAATTGAGTCGGGCTCGGGAAATTGCGTTAATGGAGTCGCTTAAAAGCCGGAAGTTGAACACTCTAGACTTCCTTCGAGAAGAGAAATTGAGTCGCTTCAAGTAAATTCGCAATGCGTAACATGACGGTTGCGATCATACCAGCACTAATGCACCGGATCCCATCAGAACTCCGAAGTTAAGCGTGCTTGGGAGAGAGTAGTACTAGGATGGGTGACCTCCTGGGAAGTCCTCGTGTTGCACCCCTCGTTTTCGGTTTCGTTTTTCTATTCTTTTCTTTTTATCCTCACGGATTATTCCGGCCCTGGGGTGTTGGCCTCGAAACGAGCTTTCCGAACAGTACTCACGGGCCCCGTGGGTCCATCGGGATCGAAAGTTAGGAACGAGAACGTAGAGACGCGGGAATTCCGTTTACCAAGCAATTTTCATTTTGGTATTCCGTCGTACATAAGTAGTATTCCGTTAATCGAGTCGGGCTCGGGAAATTGCGTTAATTGAGTCGCTTAAAAGCCGGAAGTCGAACACTCTAGACTTCCTTCGAGAAGAGAAATTGAGTCGCTTCAAGTAAATTTGCGATGCCTAAAATGACGGGTGCGATCATACCAGCACTAATGCACCGGATCCCATCAGAACTCAGAAGTTAAGCGTGCTTGGGCGAGAGTAGTACTAGGATGGGTGACCTCCTGGGAAGTCTTCGTGTTGCACCCCTCGTTTTCGTTTTCGTTTTTCTATTCTTTTCTTTTTATCCTCACGGATTATTCCGGCCCTGGGGTGTTGGCCTCGAAACGAGCTTTCCGAATAGTACTCACGGGCCCCGTGAGTCCATCGGGATCGAAAGTTAGGCACGAGAACGTAGAGACGCGGGAATTCCGTTTACCAAGGAATTTTCATTTTTGTATTCCGTCGTACATAAGTAGTATTCCGTTAATCGAGTCGGGCTCGGGAAATTGCGCTAATTGAGTCGCTTAAAAGCCGGAAGTTGAACACTCTAGACTTCCTTCGAGAATAGAAATTGAGTCGCTTCAAGTAAATTTGCAATGCGTAACATGACGGGTGCGATCATACCAGCACTAATGCACCGGATCCCAACAGAACTCCGAAGTTAAGCGTGCTTGGGCGAGAGTAGTACTAGGATGGGTGACCTCCTGGGGAGTCCTCGTGTTGCACCCCTCGTTTTCGTTTTCGTTTTTCTATTCTTTTCTTTTTATCCTCACGGATTATTCCGGCCCTGGGGTGTTGGCCTAGAAACGAGCTTTCCGAACAGTACTCACGGGCCCCGTGAGTCCATCGGGATCGAAAGTTAGCCACGAGAACGTAGAGACGCAGGAATTCCGTTTACCAAGCAATTTTCATTTTTGTATTCCGTCGTACATAAGTAGTTTTCCGTTAATCGAGTCGGGCTCGGGAAATTGCGTTAATTGAGTCGCTTAAAAGCCGGAAGTTGAACAATCTAGACTTCCTTCGAGAAGAGAAATTGAGTCGCTTCAAGTAAATTTGCGATGCACAACATGACGGGTGCGATCATACCAGCACTAATGCACCGGATCCCATCAGAACTCGGAAGTTAAGCGTGCTTGGGCGAGAGTAGTACTAGGATGGGTGACCTCCTGGGAAGTCCTCGTGTTGCACCCCTCGGTTTCGTTTTCGTTTTTCTATTCTTTTCTTTTTATCCTCACGGATTATTCCGGCCCTGGGGTGTTGGCCTCGAAACGAGCTTACCGAACAGTACTCACGGGCCCCGTGAGTCCATCGGGATCGAAAGTTAGGCACGAGAACGTAGAGACGCCGGAATTCCGTTTACCAAGCAATTTTCATTTTTGTATTCCGTCGTACATAAGTAGTATTCCGTTAATCGAGGCGGGCTCGGGAAATTGCGTTAATTGAGTCGCTTAAAAGCCGGAAGTTGAACACTCTAGACTTCCTTCGAGAAGAGAAATTGAGTCGCTTCAAGAAAATTCGCAATGCGTAACATGACGAGTGCGATCATACCAGCACTAATGCACCGGATCCCATCAGAACTCCGAAGTTAAGCGTGTTTGGGCGAGAGTAGTACTAGGATGGGTGACCTCCTGGGAAGTCCTCGTGTTGCACCCCTCGTTTTCGTTTTTCGTTTTTCTTTTCTTTTTATCCTCACGGATTATTCCGGCCCTGGGGTGTTGGCCTCGAAACGAGCTTTCCGAACAGTACTCACGGGCCCCGTGAGTCCACCGGGATCGAAAGTTAGGCACGAGAACGTAGAGACGCGGGAATTCCGTTTACCAAGCAATTTTCATTTTTGTATTCCGTCGTACATAAGTAGTATTCAGTTAATCGAGTCGGGCTCGGGAAATTGCGTTAATTGAGTCGCTTAAAAGCAGGAAGTTGAACACTCTAGACTTCCTTCGAGAAGAGAAATTGAGTCGCTTCAAATAAATTTGCAATGCGTAACATGACGGGTGCGATCATACCAGCACTAATGCACCGGATCCCATCAGAACTCCGAATTTAAGCGTGCTTGGGCGAGAGTAGTACTAGGATGGGTGACCTCCTGGAAGTCCTAGGTTGCACCCTCGTTTCGTTGTCGTTTTCTATTCTTTTCTTTTACCTCACGGATATTCCGGCCCTGGGGTGTTGGCCTCGAAACACGAGCTTTACGAACAGCTACGCCCGGGCCCGGGATCCATAGTAGAGGATCGAAAGTTAGGCACGAGACCGTAGAGACGCGGGAATTCCGTTTACCAAGCAATTTTCATTTTTGTATTCCGTCGTACATAAGTAGTATTCCGTTAAGCGAGTCGGGCTCGGGAAATTGCGTTAATTGAGTCGCTTAAAAGCCGGAAGTTGAACACTCTAGACTTCCTTCGAGAAGAGAAATTGAGTCTCTTCAAGTAAATTTGCAATGCGTAACATGACGGGTGCGATCATACCAGCACTAATGCACCGGATCCCATCAGAACTCCGAAGTTAAGCGTGCTTGGGCGAGAGTAGTACTAGGATGGTTGACCTCCTGGGAAGTCCTCGTGTTGCACCCCTCGTTTTCGTTTTCGTTTTTCTATTCTTTTCTTTTTACCCTCACGGATTATTCCGGCCCTGGGGTGTTGGCCTCGAAACGAGCTTTCGAACAGTACTCACGGGCCCCGTGAGTCCATCGGGATCGAAAGTTAGGCACGAGAACGTAGAGACGCGGGAATTCCGTTTACCAAGCAATTTTCATTTTTGTATTCCGTCGTACATAAGTAGTATCCCGTTAATCGAGTCGGGCTCGGGAAATTGCGTTAATTGAGTCGCTTAAAAGCCGGAAGTTGAACACTCTAGACTTCCTTCGAGAAGAGAAATTGGGTCGCTTCAAGTAAATTCGCAATGCGTAACATGACGGGTGCGATCATACCAGCACTAATGCACCGGATCCCATCAGAACTCCGAAGTTAAGCGTGCTTGGGCGAGAGTAGTACTAGGATGGGTGACCTCCTGGGAAGTACTCGTGTTGCACCCCTCGTTTTCGTTTTCGTTTTTCTATTCTTTTCTTTTTATCCTCACGGATTATTCCGGCCCTGGGGTGTTGGCCTCGAAACGAGCGTTCCGAACAGTACTCACGGGCCCCGTGAGTCCATCGGGATCGAAAGTTAGGCACGAGAACGTAGAGACGCGGGAATTCCGTTTACAAAGCAATTTTCATTTTTGTATTCCGTCGTACATAAGTAGTATTCCGTTAATCGAGTCGGGCCCGGGAAATTGCGTTAATTGAGTCGCTTAAAAGCCGGAAGTTGAACACTCTAGACTTCCTTCGAGAAGAGAAATTGAGTCGCTTCAAGTAAATGTGCAATGCGTAACATGACGGGTGCGATCATACCAGCACTAATGCACCGGATCCCATCAGAACTCCGAAGTTAAGCGTGCTTGGCCGAGAGTAGTACTAGGATGGGTGACCTCCTGGGAAGTCCTCGTGTTGCACTCCTCGTTTTCGTTTTTCTTTTCTTTTCTTTTTATCCTCACGGATTATCGATCCTGGGGGTTGGCTCTCGAACGAGGCTTCCGAAAAGTAATCCGGCCCGTGAGTCCATCGGGATCGAAAGTTAGGCACGAGAACGTCAGAGACGCGGGGAATCCGTTTAACCAAGCAATTTCAGTTTTTGGATCCGTCGTTCCAGAAGTAGTATCGTTAACCGAGTCGGGCTCGGGAAATTGCGTTAATTGAGTCGCTTAAAAGGCGGAAGTTGAACACTCTAGACTTCCTTCGAGAAGAGAAATTGAGTCGCTTCAAGTAAATTCGCAATGCGTAACATGACGGGTGCGATCATACCAGCACTAATGCACAGGATCCCATCAGAACTCCGAAGTTAAGCGTGCTTGGGCGAGAGTAGTACTAGGATGGGTGACCTCCTGGGAAGTCCTCGTGTTGCACCCCTAGTTTTCGTTTTCGTTTTTCTATTCTTTTCTTTTTATCCTCACGGATTATTCCGTCCCTGGGGTGTTGGCCTCGAAACGAGCTTTCCGAACAGTACTCACGGGCCCCGTGAGTCCATCGGGATCGAAAGTTAGGCACGAGAACGTAGCGACGCGGGAATTCCGTTTACCAAGCAATTTTCATTTTTGTATTCCGTAGTACATAAGTAGTATTCCGTTAATCGAGTCGGGCTCGGGAAATTGCGTTAATTGAGTCGCTTAAAAGCCGGAAGTTGAACACTCTAGACTTCCTTGGAGAAGAGAAATTGAGTCGCTTCAAGTAAATTTGCAATGCGTAACATGACGGGTGCGATCTTACCAGCACTAATGCACCGGATCCCATCAGAACTCCGAAGTTAAGCGTGCTTGGGCGAGAGTAGTACTAGGATGGGGGACCTCCTGGGAAGTCCTCGTGTTGCACCCCTCGTTTTCGTTTTCGTTTTTCTATTCTTTTCTTTTTATCCTCACCGATTATTCCGGCCCTGGGGTGTTGGCCTCGAAACGAGCTTTCCTAACAGTACTCACGGGCCCCGTGAGTCCATCGGGATCGAAAGTTAGGCACGAGAACGTTGAGACGCGGGAATTCCGTTTACCAAGCAATTTTCATTTTTGTATTCCGTCGTACATAAGTAGTATTCCGTTAACCGAGTTGGGCTCGGGAAATTGCGTTAATTGAGTCGCTTAAAAGCCGGAAGTTAAACACTCTAGACTTCCTTCGAGAAGAGAAATTGAGTCGCTTCAAGTAAATTCGCAATGCGTAACATGACGGGTGCGATCATACCAACACTAATGCACCGGATCCCATCAGAACTCCGAAGTTAAGCGTGCTTGGGCGAGAGTAGTACTAGGATGGGTGACCTCCTGGGAAGTCCTAGTGTTGCACCCCTCGTTTTCGTTTTCGTTTTTCTATTCTTTTCTTTTTATCCTCACGGATTATTCCGGCCCTGGCGTGTTGGCCTCGAAACGAGCTTTCCGAACAGTACTCACGGGCCCCGTGAGTCCATCGGGATCGAAAGTTAGGCACGAGAACGTAGAGACGCGGGAATTTCGTTTACCAAGCAATTTTCATTTTTGTATTTCGTCCTACAAAAGTAGTATTCCGTTAATCGAGTCGGGCTCGGGAAATTGCGTTAATTGAGTCGCCTAAAAGCCGGAAGTTGAACACTCTAGACTTCCTTCGAGAAGAGAAATTGAGTCGCTTCAAGTAAATTCGCAATGCTTAACATGACGGGTGCGATCATACCAGCACTAATGCACCGGATCCCATCAGAACTCCGAAGTTAAGCGTGCTTGGGCGAGAGTAGTACTAGGATGGGTGCCCTCCTGGGAAGTCCTCGTGTTGCACCCCTCGTTTTCGTTTTCGTTTTTATATTCTTTTATTTTTATTCCTCAAGAAGGATTATTCGGCCACTGGCGTGTTGGACTAGAACGAGGCTTTCCGAACAGTACTCACGGGCCCGTGGGCCATCGGGATCGAAGGTGGCACGAGAAAGAAAGTGTAGAGACGCAGGGCATCCGTTACCAAGCAATTTTCATTTTTGTATTACGTTGTACAAAGTAGTTCGGTTTTAATCGAGTCGGGCTCGGACAATGCGTTAATTGAGGCGCTTAAAAAGCCGGAAGTTGAACACTCAGATCCTTTCGAGAAGAGAAATTGAAGTCGCTTTCAAGTAACTTGCAATGCGTAACATGAGGGTGCGATCATACCAGCACTAATGCACAGGATCCCAAGAACTCCGAATGGTAAAAAACAAAAAAAAGCCGTGCTGGGCGAGAGAGTAGTACTAGGATGGGTGACCTCCTGGGAAGTCCTCGTGTTGCACCCCTCGTTTTCGTTTGCGTTTTTCTATTCTTTTCTTTTTATCCTCACGGATTATTCCGGCCCCGGGGTGTTGGCCTCGAAACGAGCTTTCCGAACAGTACTCACGGGCCCCGTGAGTCCATCGGGATCGAAAGTTAGGCACGAGAACGTAGAGACGCGGGAATTCCGTTTACCAAGCAATTTTCATTTATGTATTCCGTCGTACATAAGTAGTATTCCGTTAATCGAGTCGGGCTCGGGAAATTGCGTTAATTGAGTCGCTTAAAAGCGGGAAGTTGAACACTCTAGACTTCCTTCGAGAAGAGAAATTGAGTCGCTTCAAGTAAATTTGCAATGCGTAACATGACGGGTGCGATCATACCAGCACTAATGCACCGGATCCCATCAGAACTCCGAAATTAAGCGTGCTTGGGCGAGAGTAGTACTAGGATGGGTGACCCCCTGGGAAGTCCTCGTGTTGCACCCCTCGTTTTCGTTTTCGTTTTTCTATTCTTTTCTTTTTATCCTCACGGATTATTCCGGGCCTGGGGTGTTGGCCTCGAAACGAGCTTTCCGAACAGTACTCACGGGCCCCGTGAGTCCATTGGGATCGAAAGTTAGGCACGAGAACGTAGAGACGCGGGAATCCGTTTACCAAGCAATTTTCATTTTTGTATTCCGTCGTACATAAGTAGTATTCCGTTAATCGAGTCGGGCTCGGGAAATTGCGTTAATTGAGTCGCTTAAAGGCCGGAAGTTGAACACTCTAGACTTCCTTCGAGAAGAGAAATTGAGTCGCTCCAAGTAAATTCGCAATGCGTAACATGACGGGTGCGATCATACCAGCACTAATGCACCGGATACCATCAGAACTCCGAAGTTAAGCGTGCTTGGGCGAGAGTAGTACTAGGATGGGTGACCTCCTGGGAAGTCCTCGTGTTGCACCCCTAGTTTTCGTTTTCGTTTTTCTATTCTTTTCTTTTTATCCTCACGGATTATTCCGGCCCTGGGGTGTTGGCCCCGAAACGAGCTTTCCGAACAGTACTCACGGGCCCCGTGAGTCCATCGGGATCGAAAGTTAGGCACGAGAACGTAGAGACGCGGGAATTCCGTTTCCCAAGCAATTTTCATTTTTGTATTCCGTCGTACATAAGTAGTATTCCGTTAATCGAGTCGGGCTCGGGAAATTGCGTTAATTGAGTCGCTTAAGAGCCGGAAGTTGAACACTCTAAACTTCCTTCGAGAAGAGAAATTGAGTCGCTTCAAGTAAATTCGCAATGCGTAACATGACGGGTGCGATCATACCAGCACTAATGCACCGGATCCCATCAGAACTCCGGAGTTAAGCGTGCTTGGGCGAGAGTAGTACTAGGATGGGTGACCTCCTGGGAAGTCCTCGTGTTGCACCCCTCGTTTTCGTTTTCGTTTTTCTATTCTTTTCTTTTTATCCTCACGGATGATTCCGGCCCTGGGGTGTTGGCCTCGAAACGAGCTTTCCGAACAGTACTCACGGGGCCCGTGAGTCCATCGGGATCGAAAGTTAGGCACGAGAACGTAGAGACGCGGGAATTCCGTTTACCAAGCAATTTTCATTTTTGTATTCCGTCGTACATAAGTAGTATTCCGTTAATAGAGTCGGGCTCGGGAAATTGCGTTAATTGAGTCGCTTAAAAGCCGGAAGTTGAACACTCTAGACTTCCTTCGAGAAGAGAAATTGAGTCGCTTCAAGTAAATTTGCAATGCGTATCATGACGGGTGCGATCATACCAGCACTAATGCACCGGATCCCATCAGAACTCCGAAGTTAAGCGTGCTTGGGCGAGAGTAGTACTGGGATGGGTGACCTCCTGGGAAGTCCTCGTGTTGCACCCCTCGTTTTCGTTTCGTTTTTCTATTCTTTTCTTTTTATCCTCACGGATTATTCCGGACCTGGGGTGTTGGCCTCGAAACGAGCTTTCCGAACAGTACTCACGGGCCCCGTGGAGTCCATCGGGATCGAAAGTTAGGACACGAGAAGTAGAGACGCGGGGGGAATCTCGTTACCAAGCAATTTTCATTTTTGGTTATTCCGTCGTACATAAGTAGTATTCCGTTAATCGAGTCGGGCTCGGGAAATTGCGGTAATTGAGTCGCTTAAAAGCCGGAAGTTGAACACTCTAGACTTCCTTCGAGAAGAGAAATTGAGTCGCTTCAAGTAAATTCGCAATGCGTAACATGACAGGTGCGATCATACCAGCACTAATGCACCGGATCCCATCAGAACTCCGAAGTTAAGCGTGCTTGGGCGAGAGTAGTACTAGGATGGGTGACCTCCGGGGAAGTCCTCGTGTTGCACCCCTCGTTTGCGTTTTCGTT
>JAGKPW010000697.1:0-14253 GCA_019926035.1 Melaleuca alternifolia | reverse complement strand
AACTCGGTTACATTGGACCAAATGGAGACGAACACCATAGATTGGTTACATTACCAAAAAAAAAAAAACACCATAGATTGGATGAAAACTAGACGAACTCTCTTAGGTTTGACTAAAAGGAGACGAACTCGGTTTAATTGGACCAAAAGGATAGGAACATCCTGAGATTAGACCAAAAGGAGACGAACTCGATAAGATTGGAATAAAAGGAGAGGAACTCATTAGATTGAACCAAAAGGAGACGAACTTCTTGATTGGACCAAGAGGAGACTAGTTAGGTTATATTGGACCAAAAGGAGACGAACTCCCTTAGATTGGACCAAGAGGAGACGAACTCGGTTAGATTGGAACAAAAGCAGAGGAACTCCTTAGATTGGACCAGAAGGAGCCGAAACTCCATTAGATTAGACCAAAAGGAAGACGACACCGGTTGATGGACCAAAAGGAGCCGAACTCGGTTCGATTGGACCAAAAGGAGACGAACTCCTTACATTGGACCAAGAGAAGACTAACTTCCTAAGATTGGACCAAAATGAGATGAACTCCTTAGATTGGACCAAAATGAGATGAACTCCTTAGATTGGACCAAGAGGAGACGAACTCGGTTAGATTGGACCAAAAGGAGACGAACTCGGTTACATTGGACCAAATGGAGACCAACACCATAGATTGGTTACATTACCAAAAAAAAAAAACACCATAGATTGGATGAAAACTAGACGAACTCTCTTAGGTTTGACTAAAAGGAGACGAACTCGGTTTAATTGGACCAAAAGGATAGGAACTCCCTGAGATTAGACCAAAAGGAGACGAACTCGATAAGATTGGAATAAAAGGAGAGGAACTCATTAGATTGAACCAAAAGGAGACGAACTTCTTAGATTGGACCAAGAGGAGACTAACTAGGTTATATAGGATCAAAAGGAGATGAACTCCCATAGATTGGACCAAGAGGAGACGAACTCAGTTACATTGGACCAAAAGGAGACGAACTCCATAGATTGGACCAAGAGGAGACGAACTAGGTTAGATTGGACCAAAAGGTGACAAACTCCCTTATATTTGACCAAAAGGAGATGAACTCGGTTAGGTTGGACCAAAAGTAGACGAACTCCTTAGATTGGACCAAAACAAGACGAAATTTCTTAGATTAGACCAAAAGGGGACGAACTCAGTTAGATTGGACCAAAAGGAGACTAACTTCCTACGATTGAACCAAAAGGAGACGAACTCCTTAGATCGGACCAAGGGGAGACTAACTTCCTACGATTGAACCAAAAGGGGACGAACTCCTTAGATTGGACCAAGAGGAGACTAACTTCCTAAGATTGGACCAAAAGGAGACGAACTCCCTTAGATTGGACCAAGAGTAGACGAACTATGTTAGATTGGGCCAAAAGGAGACGAACTCCCTTACATTAGACCAAAAGGAGACGAACTCGGTTAAATTGGACCAAAAGGGGACGAACTTCGTAGATTGGCCCAAAAGGAGACGAACTCCCTTAGATTAGACCAAAAGGAGATGAACTCGGTTAGATTGGACCAAAAGGAGACGAACTCCTTAGTTTGGACCAAGAATAGACTAACTTCCTAAGATTGGACCAAAAGGAGACGAACTCCTTAGATTGGACCAAGAGGAGACGAACTCGGTTAGGTTGGACCCAAGGGAGACGAACTCCTTAGATTGGACCAAAAGGAGACTAACTTCCTACGATTGGACCAAAAAAACGTGGGGGACGAATTATTAGATTGACCAAAGACGGAGGACTAACTTCCTAAGATTGGACCAAAAGGAGACAAACTCTTTAGAAGGGACTAAAAGGAGACAAACTCCTTTAGATTGGACCAAAAGGAGACGAACTCCTTAGAAGGGACCAAAAGAAGACGAACTCCTTTAGATTGGACCAAAAGGAGACGAACTCCTTAGTTGGACCAGAGGAGTGGGACATAACTTACTAGATTGGACCAACAGGAGACGAACTCCTTATATGGACCAAGGGAGACCTCATTCCTAAGGTGGACCAAAGTAGGACGAAACACTCCTATAGATTTGGAATCTTGAGGAGACGAACAAGGTTAGAATGGGCCAAAACTAGACGAAAAGGAGACGAACTCCTTAGATTGGAGCAAGAGGAGACTAACTAGGTTAGATTGGTCCAAAAGAAGACGAACTCCCTTAGATTGGACCAACAGGAGACGAACTCGGTTAGATTGGACCAATAGGAGGCGAACTCCTGAGATTAGACCAAGAGGAGACTAACTTCCTAAGATTGGACCAAAAGGTGACGACTCCTTAGATTGGACCAAGATGAGATGAACTAGGTTAGATTGGACCAAAAGGAGACAAACTCCCTTAGATTGGACAAAAAACAGATGAACACGGTAAGATTGGAGCAAAAGGAGAGAAACGTCTTAGATTGGACCAAGAGGAGACGAACTAGGTTAGATTGGACCAAAAGGACACGAACCCCTTAAATTGGACCAAGAGGAGACTGACTTCCTTTGATTGGACCAAAAGGAGACGAACTCCTTAGATTGGACCAAGTGGAGACGAACTAGGTTAGATTGGACCAAAACCAGACGAACTCCCTTACATTAGACCAAAAGGAGAAGAACTTTGTTAGATTGCACCAAAAGGAGACGAACTCGGTTAGATTGGACCAAAAGGAGAGGAAGAACTTAGATTGGATCAAAAGGAGAGGAACTCGGTTACATTGGACCAAAAGGAGGCGAACTCCATAGATTAGACCAAGAGGAGACGAACTAGGTTAGATTGGTCCAAAGGGACACCAACTCCATTAGATTTGAGTTAAAGCATACGAATTCGGTTAGGTTAGACCAAAAGGAGACGAACTCCTTATATTGGACCAAGAGGAGACAAACTCGGTTAGGTTGGACCCAAGGGAGACGAACTCCTTAGATTGGACCAAAAGGAGGCTAACTTCCTACGATTGAACCCAAAGGGGACGAACTCCTTAGATTGGACCAAGAGGAGACTAACTTCCTAAGATTGCACCAAAAGGAGACGAACTCCCTTAGATTGGGCCAAGAGGAGACGAACTAGGTTAGATTGGACCAAAAGGAGACGAACTCCCTTAGATTAGACCAAAAGGAGACGAACTCCTTAGATTGGACCAAAAGGGGACGAACTTCGTAGATCGGACCAAAAGGAGACGAACTCCCTTAGATTAGACCAAAAGGAAGGACGCAACTCGGTTAGATGGACCAAAAGGAGACGAATCCTTAGTTGGACCAAGAGAGAATAACTTCCTAAGAGGACCAAAAGGAGAACGAACTCCTTAGATTGGACCAAGAGGAGACGAAACTCGGTTGTGGAGCCCAAGGGAGACGAATCCTTATGCTTGGGACCAAAAGGAGGACTACCTTCCTACGATTGAACAAACGGGACGAACTCCTTAGAGGACACCAAGAGGAGCACTAATTTCCTAAGATGGACGAAAAGGAGACGAACTCGGTTAGATTGAACGAAAAGGAGACGAACTCGGTTAGATTGGACCAAATGAGACAAAGTCCCGTAGATTGGACGAAAAGGAGACGAACTCGGTTAGATTGGACCAAAAGGAGACGAACTCGGTTAGATTGGACCAAAAGGAGAGGAAGAACTTAGATTGGATCAAAAGGAGAGGAACTCGGTTACATTGGACCAAAAGGAGGCGAACTCCATAGATTAGACCAAGAGGAGACGAACTAGGTTAGATTGGTCCAAAGGGACACCAACTCCATTAGATTTGAGTTAAAGCATACGAATTCGGTTAGGTTAGACCAAAAGGAGACGAGCTCCTTATATTGGACCAAGAGGAGAGTAACTAGGTTAGATTGGACCAAAAGGAGACAAACTCCCTTAGATTGGACCAAGAGGAGACGAACTCCCTTAGATTGGACCAAAAGGAAAGGAACTCCTTTTATTAGACCAAGAGGAGACGAACTAGGTTAGATTAGACCAAAAGAAGATGAACTCCTTAGATTTGACCAAGAGGAGACGAACTAGGTTAGATCGGACCAAAAGGAGATGAACTCCGTAAGATTAGACCAAAAGGAGACGAACTCGGCTAGATTGGACGAAAAGGAGACGAACTCCTTATATTGGACCAAGAGGAGAGTAATTAGGTTAGATTGGACCAAAAGGAGACAAACTCCCTTAGATTGGACCAAGAGGAGACGAACTCGGTTAGATTGGACCAAAAGGAAAGGAACTCCTTAGATTGGACCAAGAGGAGACGAACTAGGGACGATTATACCAAGAAGCGATGATGAACTCCTTAGATTGTACCAAGAGGAGACGAAAACTAGGTTAGATCGGCAAATGAGAACGAACTCCGCTGATTAATAGACCCAAAGGAGACTGAACTCGGTTAGATGGACAAAAGGAGACGACTCCTTATGATTGGACCAAAAGGAGACGAACTCCTTAGATCGGACCAAAGAGTGTACTAACTCCTAAGATAGGACAAGGAGTACGAAACTCCTTAGATTGGACCAAGAGCAGACTAACTTCCTACGATTGGACCCAAAGAAGACGAACTCCTTAGATTGGACCAAGAGGAGACGAACTAGGTTAGATTGGACCAAAACTGCGAACGGAGACGCATCCTTAGATTGGAGCAAGAGGAGACTAACTTCCTATGATCGGACCAAAAGAAGACGAACTCCTTAGATTGGACCAAGAGGAGACGAACTAGGTTAGATTGGACCAAAAGGTTACAAACTCCCTTATATTTGACCAAAAGGAGACGAACTCGGTTAGGTTGGACCAAAAGTAGACGAACTCCTTAGATTGGACCAAAACAAGACGAACTCTCTTAGATTAGGCCAAAAAGGAACGAACTCGGTTAGATTGGACCAAAAGGAGACGAACTCCTTAGATTGGACAAAGAGGAGACTAACTTACTACGATTGAACCAAAAGGGGACAAACTCCTTAGATTGGACCAAGAGGAGACTAACTACCTAAGATTGGACCAAAAGGAGACGAACTCCCTTAGATTGGACCAAGAGGAGACGAACTAGGTTAGATTGGACCAAAAGGAGACAAACTCCCTTATATTTGGCCGAAAGGAGACAAACTCGGTTAGGTTGGACCAAAAGTAGATGAACTCCTTAGATTGGACCAAGAGGAAACTAACTTCCCAAGATTGGACCAAAAGGAGACGAACTCCCTTAGATTGGACCAAGAGGATACGAACTAGGTTAGATTGGACCAAAAGGAGACAAACTCCCTTATATTTGACCAAAAGCAGACGAACTCGGTTAGGTTGGACCAAATGTAGACGAACTCCTTAGATTGGACTAAAACAAGACGAACACTCTTAGATTAGACCAAAAGGGGACGAACTCGGTTAGATTGGACCAAAAGGAGACGAACTGCTTAGATTGGACCAAGAGTATACTAACTTCCTAAGATAGGACCAAAAGGATACGAACTCCTTAGATTGGACCAAGCGGAGACTAACTTCCTAAGATTGGACCAAAAGGAGATGACCTCCTTAGATTGGACCAATAGGAGACGAACTGGGTTAGATTGGACCCAAAGGAGACGAATTCTGTTAAATTAGAGCAAAAGGAGACGAATTCGGTTAGATTGGACCAAAAGAAGATGAACTCCTTAGATTAGAGCAAGAGGAGACGAACTCGGTTAGACCGGACCACAAGGAGACGAACTCCCTGAGATTAGACCAAAAGGAGACAAACTCGGTTAGATTGGACCAAAAGGAGACGAACTCGGTTAGATTGGACCAAAAGCAGATGAACTCCATAGATTGTACCAAGAGGAGACGAACTGGGTTAGATTGGACCCAAAGGAGACGAACTCCGTTAGATTAGAGCAAAAGGAGACCAACTCCCTTAGATTTGACCAAAAGAAGACGACCTCCTTAGATTGGACCAAAAGGAGACTAACTAACTAAGATTGGACCAAAAGGAGACGAACTCCCTTAGATTGGACCAAGAGGAGACGAACTTCCTAAGGTTGGACCAAAAGTAGACGAAGTCCTTAGATTGGACCATGAGGAGACGAACAAGGTTAGAATGGGCCAAAACTAGACGAAAAGGAGACGAACTCCTTAGATTGGAGAAGAGGAGGACTAAATAGGTTAGATTGGGTCCAAAAGGAAGGAAGACGAATCCCTTAATGGACCAAGAGGGGCGACGAATAGTGAGATTGGACCAAAAGGAGACCAAAACTCCTTATATTTGACCAAAAGAGATGAACTCGGTAGGGGACAACAAGGTAGACGAACTTCCTAAGATTGGACCAAACACAGACGAACTCCTTAGATTGGACCAAGAGGAGACGAACTTCCTAAGATTGGACCAAATGGAGACGAACTCCTTAGATTGGACCAAGAGGAGACGAACATCCACAGAGTAGACCAAAAGGAGACGAATTCCTCAGATTTGTCCGTGGGGAGACGAACTTCCTAAGATTGGACAAAAAGGAGACGAAACGCCCTTAGATTGGACCAAGAGGAGCGAACTAGGTGAAAGATTGGATTATAAACTAGAAGACCAAACCCCTTAGATTAGACCAAAAGGAGACGAACTCGGTTAGATCGGACCAAAAGGAGGTGAACTCCTCAGATTGGACCCAGAGGAGACTAACTTCCTAAGATTGGACCAAAAGGAGACGAACTCCCTTAGATTAGACCAAAAGGAGACTGACTTCCTAAGATTGGACCAAAAGGAGAGTAACTCCTTAGATTGGACCAAAAGGAGACGAACTTGGTTATATTGGACCAAAAGGAGACGAACTCCTTAGATTGGACCAAAAGGAGACTAACTTCCAAAGATTCGACCAAAAGGAGACGAACTCCTTAGATTGGACAAAGATGACATGAACTAGGTTAGATTGGACCAAAAGGAATCGAACTCCCTTAGATTGGACCAAGAGGAGACGAACTAGCTTAGATTTGACCAAAACGAGGCGAACTCCCTTAGATTAGACCAAAAGGAGACGAACTCGGTTAGATGGGACCAAAAGGGAGGACAACCTCCTTAGATTGGACCAAAAGGAGTGCGAACTCCTTAGATGGACCAAGAGAGACGAATGGTTAGATGGACTAACAGAGACGAACTCCCTTAGATTAGGACCAAAAGTGAGACGAACGCGGTTAGATCGGACAAACCAGACAGACGAACTCTAGGATTGGAGCCAAAGGAGACGAACTCGGTTAGATTTGGACCAAAAGGAGAGGAACTCCTTAGATTGGACCAAGAGGAGACTAACTTCCTAAGGTTGGACGAAAAGTAGACGAACTCCTTAGATTGGACCAAGAGGAGACGAACTAGGTTAGAATTGGCCAAAACTAGACGAAAAGGAGACGAACTCCTTAGATTGGAGTAAGAGGAGACTAACTAGGTTAGATTGGTCCAAAAGAAGACGAACTCCCTTAGATTGGACCAAGAGGAGACGAACTCGGTTAGATTGGACCAAAAAATAGAGGAACTCCTTAGATTGGACCAAAAGGAGACGAACTCGGTTAGATTGGCCCAAAAGGTGGCGAACTCCTGAGATTGGACCAAGAGGAGACTAACTTCCTAAGATTGGGCCAAAATGTGACGACTCCTTAGATTGGACCAAGATGAGATGAACTAGGTTAGATTGGACCAAAAGGAGACAAACTCCCTTAGATTGGACAAAAAAGAGATGAACACGGTGAGATTGGACCAAAAGGAGAGAAACATCTTAGATTGGACCAAGAGGAGACGAACTAGGATAGATTGGACCAAAAGGAGACGAACCCCTTAAATTGGACCAAAGGAGACAAACTTCCTATGATTAGACCAAAAGGAGAAGAACTTTGTTAGATTGGACCTAAAGGAGAGGAACTCGGTTAGATTGGACCAAAAAGAGAGGAAGACCTTAGATTGGACCAAAAGGAGAGGAACTCGGTTACATTCGACCAAAAGGAGACGAACTCCATAGATTGGACCAAGAGGAGACGAACTAGGTTAGATTGGTCCAAAAGGACATCAACTCCATTAGATTTGAGTTAAAGGAGACGAATTCGGTTAGGTTGGACCAAAAGGAGACGAACTCATTATATTGGACCAAGAGGAGACTAACTAGGTTAGATTGGACCAAAAGGAGACAAACTCCCTTAGATTGGACCAAGAGGAGACGAACTCCCTTAGATTGGACCAAAAGGAAAGGAACTCCCTTAAATTAGACCAAGAGGATACGAACTCAGTTAGATTGTACAAAAAGGAGACGAACTCCATAGATTAGACCAGGAGATGACTAACTTCCTAAGATTGGACCAAAAGGAGACGAACTCCCTTAGATTGGACCAAAAGGAAAGGAACTCCTTAGATTAGACCAAGAGGAGACGAACTAGGTTAGATTAGACAAAAAGAAGATGAACTCCTTAGATTTGACCAAGAGGAGTCGAACTAGGTTAGATCGGACCAAGAGGAGATGAACTCCGTAAGATCAGACCAAAAGGAGACGCACTCGGCTAGATTGGACGAAAAGGAGACGAACTCCTTAGATTGGACCAAGAGGAGAGTAACTAGGTTAGATTGGACCAAAAGGAGACGAACTCCCTTAGATTGGAGCAAGAGGAGACGAACTCCCTTAGATTGGACCAAAAGGAAAGGAACTCCTTAGATTAGACCAAGAGGAGACGAACTAGGTTAGATTAGACTAAAAGAAGATGAACTCCTTAGATTTGACCAAGAGGAGACGAACTAGGTTAGATCGAACCAAAAGGAGATGAACTCCGTAAGATTAGACCAAAAGGAGACGAACTCAGCTAGATTGGACGAAAAGGAGACGAACTCCTTAGATTGGACCAAGAGGAGAGTAACTAGGTTACATTGGACCAAAAGGAGACGAACTCCGTTAGATTAGATCAAAAGGAGACGAACTCCCTTAGATTTGACCAAAAGGAGACGACCTCCTTAGATTGGACCAAAAGGAGACTAACTAACTAAGATTGGACCAAAAGGAGACGAACTCCCTTAGATTGGACCAGGAGGAGACGAACTTTGTAAGATTGGACCAAATGGAGACGAACTCCCTTAGATTAGACCAAATGGAGACGTACTCTGTTAGATTGGACCAAAAGCAGACGAACTCCATAGATTAGAGCAAGAGATGACTAACTTCCTAAGATTGGACCAAAAGGAGACGAACTCCTTAGATTGGACCAAGAGGAGACTAACTAGGTTAGATTGGACCAAAAGGAGAGGAACTCGGTCAGATTGGACCAAAAGGAGAGGAACTCCTTAGATTGGACCAAAAGGACGCGAACTCGGTTACATTGGACCAAAAGGGGACGAACTTCGTAGATTGGACCAAGAGGAGACGAACTAGGCTAGATTGGACCAAAAGGAGACCAACTCGCTTAGATTTGACAAAAAGGAGACGAACTCGGTTAGGTTGGACCAAAAGGAGACGAACTCCCTTAGATTAGAGCAAATGGAGCCGAATTTGATTAGATTGGACCAAAAGGAGACGAACTTGGTTAGATTGGACCAAAAGGAGGCGAACTCCTTAGATTGGACCAATAGGAGACTGACTTCCTAAGTGGCGAAAAGGACAGACCAAAACTTGGTTAGACTTGGACCAAAAGGGGCGAACTCTTAGAGGACCAAAACGGAGAGGAACTCGTTTTTGTTTAGACCAAAAAGGCGACGAACTCCTGAGATTAGACCCAAAAGGAGACGAACTTCGGTAGATTTGGACCAAAAGGAGAGGAACTCCTTAGATTGGACCAAAAGGAGACGAACTCGGTTAGATTGGACCAAAAGGAGAGGAACTCCTTACATTGGACCAAGAGCAGACTAACTTCCTCTGATTGGACCAAAAGGATACGAACTCCTTAGATTGGACCAAGCGGAGACAAACTTCCTAAGATTGGACCAAAAGGAGACGAACTTCCTAAGATTGGACCAAATGGAGACGAACTCCCTTAGATTAAACCAAAAGGAGACGAACTCGGTTAGATTGGACCAAAAGGAGATGAACTCCATATATTAGACCAAGAGAAGACTAACTTCCTAAGATTGGACCAAGAGGAGACTAACTATGTTAGATTGGACCAAAAGGAGACGAACTCGGTTAGGTTGAACCAAAAGGAGAGGAACTCCTTAGATTGGACCAAAAGGACACGAACTCGGTTACATTGGACCAAAAGGGGACGAACTTCGTAGATTGGACCAAGAGGAGACGAACTCGGTTAGATGGACCAAAACCGGAGACCAACTCCCTAGTTGACTAAAGGGACGAACTCGGTTAGGTTGGACCAAAAGGAGACGAGTTCCTTAGACTGGACCAAGAGGAGACTAACTTCATAAGATTGGACCAAAACTAGACGAACTCCTTAGATTGGACCAAGAGGAGACAAACAAGGTTAGATTGGACCAAAACTAGACGAACTCCCTTAGATTAGACCAAAAGGAGATGAACTCGGTTACATTGGACCAAGAGGAGACGAACTTGGTTAGATTAGACCAAAACGAGACCAACTCCCTTAGATTTGACTAAAAGGAGACGAACTCCTTAGATTGGACCAAGAGGAGAAGAACTAGGTTAGATTGGACCAAAACTAGACGAACTCCCATAGATTAGACCAAAAGGAGACGAATTCGGTTTGATTGGACCAAAAGGAGACGAACTCCCTAAGAGTAGACCTAAAGGAGACGAACTAGATTTGATTGGACCAAAAGGAGACGAACTCCCTAAGATTAGACCAAAAGGAGACGAAGACCGTTATATTGGACTAACAGGAGACGAACTAGGTTAGATTGGACCAAAAAGAGACGAACTCCCTCAGATTGGACCAAAAGAAGACGAACTCCTTAGATTGGACCAAAAGGAGACTAACTTCCTGAGATTGGACCAAAAGGAGACGAACTCGTTAGATTGGACCAAGAAGAGACAAACTAGGTTAGATTGGACGAAAAGGTGACGAACTCCCTTAGATTAGACTAAAAGGAGACGATCTCGCTAATATTGGACGAAAAAGAGACGAACTCTCTCAGATTGGACCTGGAGGAGACGAACTAGGTTAGATTGGAATAAAAGGAGACGAACTCGGTTAGGTTGGACCAAAAGGAGCTGGACTCCTTAGATTGAACCAAGAGGAGACTAACTTCCTAAGATTGGACCAAAAGAAGACGAACTCGGTTAGATTGGAAGAAAAGGAGACGAACTCCTTAGATTGGGCCAAGAGGAGACGAACTAGGTTAGATTGGACCAACACAAGACGAACTCCCTTAGATTAGACCAAAAGGAGACGAACTCCTTAGATTGGACCAACAGGAGACTAACTTCCTACGATTGAACCAAAAGGAGACGAACTCCTTAGATTGGACCAAGATGAGACTAACTTCCTACGATTAAACCAAAAGGGGACGAACTCCTTAGATTGGACCAGGAGGAAACTAACTTCCTAAGATTGGACCAAAAGTAGACGAACTCCTTAGATTGGACCAAGAGGAGACGAACTGGGTTAGATTGGACCCAAAGGAGACGAACTCCCTTAGACTAGACCAAAAGGAGACGAACTCCCGTATATTGGATCAATAGGAGACGAACTCCTTAGATTGGAGCAAAAGGAGACTAACTTCCTAAGATTGGACCAAAAGGAGACGAACTCCCTTGGATTGGACCAAGAAAAGACGAACTTCCTAAGATTTGACCAAAAGGAGACGAACTCCCTTAGATTAGAGCACAAGGAGACGAACTCTGTTAGATTGGACCAAAAGGAGACGAACTCCTCAGATTAGACCAAGAGGAGACTAACAAGGTTAGATTGGACCAAAAGGAGACGAACTCCCTTGGATTGGACCAAGAAAAGACGAACTTCCTAAGATTTGACCAAAAGGAGACGAACTCCCTTAGATTAGACCAAAAGGTGATGAATTGGACCAAAAGGAGACGAACTCCTTAGATTGGACCAAGAGGAGACGACCTAGGTTAGATTAGACCAAAACGAGACCAAGTCCCTTAGATTTGACTAAAAGGAGACGAACTCCTTAGATTAGACCAAGAGGAGACGAACTCAATCAGATTGGACCAAAAGGAGACGAACTCCCTTAGATTAGACCAAAAGGAGATGAACACCCTTAGATTGGACTAATAGGAGACGAACTAGGTTAGATTGGACCAAAAAGAGACGAACTCCCTCAGATTGGACCAAACGAAGACAAACTCCTTAGATTGGACCAAAAGGAGACTAACTTCCTAAGATTGGACCAAAAGGAGACGAACTCCTTAGATTGGACCAAAAGGAGACTAACTTCCTAAGATTGGACCAAAATGATACGAACTCCCTTGGATTGGACCAAGAGAAGACGAACTTCCTAAGATTTGACCAAAAGGAGACGAACTTCCTTAGATTAGACCAAAAGGAGAGGAACTCGGTTAGATTGGACCAAAAGGTGACGAACTCCTTAGATTGGACCAAGAGGAGACTAACTTCCTACGATTGGACCAAAAAGACACGAACTCGGTTACATTGGACAAAAGGAGACGAACTCCATAGATTGGACCAAGAGGAGACGACGTAGGTTAGATTAGACCAAAACGAGACCAACTCCCTTAGATTTGACTAAATGGATACGAACTCCTTAGATTGGACCAAGAGGAGATGAACTAGGTTAGATTGAATCTAAACTAGACGAACTCCCTTAGATTAGACCAAAAGGAGATGAACTCGGATAGATCGGACCAAAAGGAGGTGAACTCCTCAGATTGGACCCAGAGGAGACTAACTTCCTAAGATTGGACCAAAAGGAGACGAACTCCCTTAGATTAGACCAAAAGGAGACTGACTTCCTAAGATTGGACCAAAAGGAGAGGAACTCCTTAGATTGGACCAAAAGGAGACGAACTCAGTTATATTGGACCAAAAGGAGACGAACTCCTTAGATTGGACCAAAAGGAGACTAACTTCCAAAGATTCGACCAAAAGGAGACGAACTCCTTAGATTGGACAAAGATGACATGAACTAGGTTAGATTGGACCAAAAGGAGTCGAACTCCCTTAGATTGGACCAAGAGGAGACGAAATAGGTTAGATTGGACCAAAACGAGACGAACTCCCTTAGATTAGACCAAAAGGAGACGAACTCGGTTAGATTGACAAAAGGAGACAAATCCTTAGATTGGATCCAAAAGGAAGTCGAACTCCCTAGATTGGACCAAGAGGAGACGACACTAGTTTAGAGGGACGAAACGGCGAAGCCCTAGTTAGACCAAAAAAGAGACGAACTCGGTGTAGATGGATGAAAAAGGAGACAAACCCTTAGATTGGGACCAAGAGGAGTAACTCATACTATAGAACCAAAAGGGGACGACTCCTTAGATGGGACCAAGAGGAGAATAACTTAAAGTTGGACCAAAAAGTAGAAGAATCCTTAGATGGGACAAGAGAGAGCGAATTGGGTGAGATGGGACCAAAGGAGAGAACTCCGTGTAGATTACAACCAAAGGAGGGGGGGGTGAAGACGAACTCCTTAGATTGGACCAAGAGGAGACGAACTCAGTCAGATTGGACCAAAAGGAGACGAACTCCCTTAGATTAGACCAAAAGGAGATGAACACCCTTAGATTGGACTAATAGGAGACGAACTAGGTTAGATTGGACCAAAAAGAGACGAACTCCCTCAGATTGGACCAAACGAAGACGAACTCCTTAGATTGGACCAAAGGAGACTAACTTCCTAAGATTGGACCAAAAGGAGATGAACTCGTTAGATTGGACCAAGAGGACACAAACTAGATTAGATTGGACCAAAATGTGATGAACTCCCTTAGATTAGACTAAAAGGAGACGAACGTGCTAATATTGGACGAAAAAGAGAGGAACTCTCTTTGATTGGACCTAGAGAAGACGAACTAGGTTAGATTGGACCAAAAGGAGACGAACTCCTTAGATTGGACCAAAAGGAGACTAACTTCCTAAGATTGGACCAAAAGGATAGGAGCTCCCTTGGATTGGACCAAGAGAAGAAGAACTTCCTAAGATTTGACCAAAAGGAGACGAACTCCCTTAGATTAGACCAAATGGAGAGGAACTCGGTTAGATTGGACCAAAAGGAGACGAACACCTTAGATTGGACCAAGAGGAGACTAACTTCCTACGATTGAACCAAAAGGAGACGAACAGCTTAGATTGGACCAACAAGGGACTAACTTCCTACGATTGAACCAAAAGGAGACGAACTCCTTAGATTGGACCAAGAGGAGACTAACTTCCTCTGATCGGACCTAAAGAAGACGAACTCC
>JAGKPW010000696.1:0-17060 GCA_019926035.1 Melaleuca alternifolia | reverse complement strand
GTTTAATAGAAGACCAACTCGATTAGATTGTACCAATAGTAGACGAACTATGTTACAAAAGACCAATATGAGACGAACTTCCTTAGAATGGACTAAAAGGAGATGAACTCGGTTAGATTGGACCAATATGTGACAAACTCCGTTAAAATGGACCAATAGGACAAGAACTCCATTAGAATTGACCAATAGGACACGAACTCCATTAGAATGGACCAATAGGACACGAACTCATTAGAATGGACCAATAGGAGACAAACTCGTTAGATTGGTCCAATAGGAATGAACTCGGTTAGATTGGACCAATAGGAGATGAACTAAGATAGAATGGACCAATAAGAGACGAACTCGATTAGATTTGACCAATAGCATACAAACTCCATTAGAATGGACCAATAGGAGACGAACTCCAATAGATAGGACCAATAAGAGACAAACTCCATTACAGTGGACCAATTGGAAACGAACTCAGTTTGAATGGACTAAGAGGAGACGAACTCGTTAGTTTATTAGGAAATGAACTCGGTTAGATTGGTCCAATAGGAGACGAACTCGGTTAGATTGGACCAATAGGAGACGAACTAAGTTTGATTGGACAAATAGGAGAAGAACTTAGTTAGATTGGACCAATACGAGACGAACTCGATTAGAATAGACCAATAGGAAACGAACTTGTTGGATTGGACGTAATGGAGACGAACTTCGTTAGAATGGACCAATTGGAGACGAACTCATTTGATTGGACCAATGGGAGACGAACTGGTTTAATTGGACCAATTGGATACAAAATCTGTTGGAATGGACCAATAGTAGATGAACTCCGTTAGATTGGACCTATAGGAGACAACATCCATTTGAATGAACCAATAGGAGACGAACTTGGTTAGAAGGGACGAATAAGTGGTGAACTAAGTTAGATTGGACCAATATGAGATAAACAATGTTAAATTGGAACAATATGAGACGAACTTGCTTAACATGGACTGATAGGAGATGAACTCGGTTGGATTTGACTAATAGGAGAGGAACTCCCTTAGAATGGACCAATAGTAGACGAACTCCGTAGGAATGGTCCAACAGGAGACGAACTAAGTGAGATTGGACCAATGGGAGACAAACTTAGATATAATGGACCAATAGGAGACGAACTCGTTAGATTAGACCTATAGGAGACGAACTCGTTAGATTGGACGTAATGGAGACAAACTTGGATAGAATGGACAAATAGGAGACGAACTCGTTTGGTTGGACCTAATGGAGATGAACTTGGTTATAATGGACCAATAGGAGACGAACTCGTTTGATTGGACCTAATGGAGATGAACTTGGTTAGAATGGACCAATAGGAGACGAAGTCGTTTGATTGGACCTAATCTAGACAAACTTCGTTAGATTGGACCAATAGGAGACGAACTCCTTTGATTGGACCAATTGGAGACGAACTTCGTAAGAATAAACCAATAGGAGATGAAATCTGTTAGATTGGACCAAGAGGAGACCAACATCGTTTGAATGTGCCAATAGGAGACGAAGTCCGTTTGAATGGAACAACAAGAGACGAACTCCATTGGACCAATAGGAGCGGTACTGGGCTAGAATGGACCAATTGGAGACAAACTCATTTCATTGGAACTAATGGAGACGAACTTGGATAGAATGGACCAATAGGAAAGGAACTCTTTTGATTGGACCTAAGAGAGTCGAACTTCGTTAGAATGGACCAATTGGAGACGAACTCATTTGATTGGACCAATTGGAGACGAACTAGTTTCATTAGCCAATTGGATACGAAATCTATTAGAATGGACCAATAGGAGACGAACTCCTTTATATTAGACCTATAGGAGACGACAGCCATTTGAATGCACCATTAAGAGACGAACTCAGTTAGATTGGAACTTCATTAGGTGAGAACAATAGGAGACGAAATACATTAAAATTTATCTATAAAATACTAACTTGGTTAGATTGGACCAATAGGAGATGAACTCGCTTATAATGGACCAATATTAGCCGAACTCCGTTGGAATGGACCAATAAGAGACGAACTCATTCCAGTCTAAGAAGTTCGTCTCCTTTTGGTCCAACCTAAACATGTTCGTCTCCTTTTAGTCAAATCTAAGCGAGTTGGTCTCCTTTTGGTCCAATCTAACCTAGGTCGTCTCCTCTTGGTCCAATCTACGGAAGTTCGTCTCCGTTTGTCCAAGTAAACAGAGGTCAATATCCTTTTGGTACAATCAAACCTGTTAGTATCCTTTGGTTAAATCAAGGGATTTCGTTTTCCTTCTTGGCTAATCTAAGGAGCTCCTCTCCTTTTGGTCCAATCTAACCGAGTTCGTGTCCTCTTGGTCCAATCTACGGAAGTTCGTCTCCTCTTGGTCCAATCTAAGGCGTTCGTCTCCTCTTTATCCAATGTAAGGAGTTCATCTCCTTTTGGTCCAATCTTTGGAAGTTCGTCTCCTCTTGGTCCAATTTAAGTAGTTCGTCTCTCTTTGGTCCAATCTAAGGAGTTCGTCTCCGTATTTTTTTTTTTTTGGTCAAATTAAGGACTTCCTCTCCTTTTGGTCCAATCTTAGGAAGTTAAGTCCATCCTTGAGTCCAATCTAAGGAGGTGGTCTCCTTTTGGTCCAATCTAACCGAGTTCGTCTCCCTTTGGTCTAATCTAAGGGAGTTCGTCTACTTTTGGTCCAATCTAACCTAGTTCGTCTCCTCTTGGTCCAATCTAAGGAGTTCTTCTCCTTTTGGTCCAATATAACCGAGTTCGTCTCCTTTTGGTCAAATATAAGGAGTTCCTCTCCTTTTGGTCCAATCTTAGGAAGTTAGTCTCCTTTTGGTCCAATCTAAGGGAGTTCCTCTCCTTTTGGTCCAATCTTAGGAAGTTAGTCTCCTCTTGGTCCAATCTAAGGAGTTCGTCTCCTTTTGGTTCAATCGTAGGAAGTTAGTCCCCTCTTGGTCCAATCTAAGCTGTTCGTCTCCTTTTGGTTCAATCGTAGGAAGTTAGTCTCCTCTTGGCCCAATCTAAGGTGTTCGTCTCCTTTTGGTCCAATCTAACCGAGTTCCTCTCCTTTTGGTCTAATCTAAGGGAGTTCGTCTCCTTTTGGTCAAATCTTAGGAAGTTCGTCTTCTCTTGGTCCAATCCAAGGGAGCTCCTATCCTTTTGGTCCAATCTTAGGAAGTTAGTCTCCTTTTGGTCCAATCTAAGGAGTTTGTCTCCTTTTGGTCCAATCTAACCTAGTTCGTCTTCTCTAGGTCCAATCAAAGAGAGTTCCTCTCTTTTTCGTCCAATATTAGCACGTTCGTCTCCTTTTAGTCTAATCTAAGGGAGTTCATCACATTTTGGTCCAATCTAATCTAGTTTGTGTCCTCTTGGTCCAATCTAACGAGTTCATCTCCTTTTGGTCCAATCTTAGGAAGTTAGTCTCCTTTTTGGTCCAATCTAAGGAGTTCGTCTTCGTTTGGTCCAATCTGAGGGAGTTCGTCTCTTTTTGGTCCAATCTAACCTAGTTCGTGTCCTGTTAGTCCAATCTAAGGGTGTTCGTCTCCTTTTGGTCCAACTAAACTAGTTCGTTCATTTGGTCCATTAGGAGTTCGAAACATTTGGTCAAATCTCAAACGAGTTGTATCCCGTTGGTAAACTAAGGGATTTCGTCTCTCCTTTGGTTCCATCTTAGGAAGTAGTCTCCTCTTGTCAATCTAAGGAGTTTTGTCTCCTTTTGGTCCAATCTAACAGAGTTCGTCTCCTTTTTGTCAAATCTATGGGAGTTCGTCTCCTTTTGGTCAAATCTAACCTAGTTTGTCTCCTCTTGGTCCAATCTAAGGAGTTCGTCTCCTTTTGGTCCAATATAACCGAGTTCGTCTCCTTTTGGTCAAATATAAGGAGTTCCTCTCCTTTTGGTCCAATCTTAGGAAGTTAGTCTCTTTTTGGTCCAATCGAAGGGAGTTCCTCTCCTTTTGGTCCAATCTTAGGAAGTTAGTCTCCTCTTGGTCCAATCTAAGGAGTTCGTCTCCTTTTGGTCCAATATAACCGAGTTCGTCTCTTTTTGGTCTAATCTAAGGAGTTCCTCTCCTTTTGGTCCAATCTTAGGAAGTCAGTCTCCTTTTGGTCTAATCTAAGGGAGTTCGTCTCCTTTTGGTCCAATCTTAGGAAGTTAGTCTCCTCTGGGCCCAATCTGAGGAGTTCACCTCCTTTTGGTCCGATCTAACCGAGTTCGTCTCCTTTTGGTCTAATCTAAGGGAGTTCGTCTAGTTTAGGTCCAATCTAACCTAGTTCGTCTCCTCTTGGTCCAATCTAAGGAGTTCGTATCCATTTAGTCAAATCTAAGGGAGTTGGTCTCGTTTTGGTCTAATCTAACCTAGGTCGTCTCCTCTTAGTCCAATCTATGGAGTTCGTCTCCTTTTGTCCAATGTAACCGAGTTCGTGTCCTTTTGGTCCAATTGTAGGAAGTTAGTCTCCTCTTGGTCCAATCTAAGGAGTTCGTCACCTTTTGGTCCAATCTAACCGAGTTCCTCTCCTTTTGGTCTAATCTAAGGAAGTTCGTCTCCTTTTGGTCAAATCTTAGGAAGTTCGTCTTCTCTTGGTCCAATCCAAGGGAGTTCGTATCATTTTGGTCCAATCTTAGGAAGTTAGTCTCCTTTTGGTCCAATCTAAGGAGTTCGTCTCCTTTTGGTCCAATCTTAGGAAGTTAGTCTCCTTTTGGTCCAATCTAAGGAGTTTGTCTTCGTTTGGTCCAATCTGAGGGAGTTCGTCTCTTTTTGGTCCAATCTAACCTAGTTCGTCTCCTATTAGTCCAATCTAAGGGTGTTCATCTCCTTTTGGTCTAATCTAAGGGAGTTCGTCTCCTTTTGGTCCAATCTGACTGAGTTCGTCTCCTCTTGGTCCAATCTAAGGAGTTCGTCTCCTTTTAGTCAAATCTAAGGGACTTGGTCTCGTTTTGGTCTAATCTAACCTAGGTCGTCTCCTCTTGGTCCAATCTATGGAGTTCGTCTCCTTTTGTCCAATGTAACCGAGTTCGTGTCCTTTTGGTCCAATCTAAGGAGTTCCTCTCCTTTTGATCCAATCTAATCGAGTTCGTCTCCTTTTGGTCCAATCTAACCTAGTTAGTCTCCTCTTGGTCTAATCTAAGGAGTTCGTCTCCTTTTGGTCCAATCTAACCGAGTTCACCACCTTTTGGTCTAATCTAAGGGAGTTCGTCTCCTTTTGGTCAAATCTTAGGAAGTTCGTCTTTTCTTGGTCCAATCCAAGGGAGTTCATCTCCTTTTGGTCCAATCTAACCTAGTTGGTCTCCTCTTGGTCTAATCTGAGGAGTTCATCTCCTTTTGGTCCAATCTAACAGAGTTCGTCTCCTTGTGCTCTAATCTAAGGGAGTTCGTCTCCTTTTGGTCAAATCTTAGGAAGTTCATCTTTTCTTGGTCCAATCCAAGGGAGTTCGTCTCCTTTTGGTCCAACCCTAGGAAGTTAGTCTCCTTTTGGTCCAATCTAAGGAGTTCGTCTCCTATTGATCCAATATAGGGGAGTTCGTCTCCTTTTGGTCTAGTCTTACGGAGTTCGTCTCCTTTGGGTCCAATCTAACCCAGTTCGTCTCCTCTTGGTCCAATCTAACCCAGTTCGTCTCCTCTTGGTCCAATCTAAGGAGTTCGTCTACTTTTGGTCCAATCTTAGGAAGTTAGTTTCCTCCTGGTCCAATCTAAGGAGTTCGTCCCCTTTTGGTTTAATCGTAGGAAGTTAGTCTCATCTTGGTCCAATCTAAGGAGTTCGTCTCCTTTTGGTTCAATCGTAGGAAGTTAGTCTCCTGTTGGTCCAATCTAAGGAGTTCGTCTCCTTTTGGTCTAATCTAAGGGAGTTCGTCTTGTGTTGGTCCAATCTAACCTAGTTCGTCTCCTCTTGGCCCAATCTAAGGAGTTCGTCTCCTTTTCTTCCAATCTAACCGAGTTCGTCTCCTTTTGGTCCAATCTTAGGAAGTTAGTCTCCTCTTGGTCCAATCCAAGGGAGTTCGTCTCCTTTTGGTCCAATCTAACCTAGTTCGTCTCCTTTTGGTCCAATCTCATCGAGTTCGTCTCCTGTTGGTCCAATCTAAGGAGTTAGTTATACTTTTTGGCCAATATTAGGGGAAGTGAGTCTCCTGTTGGTACAATCTAAGGACGTCGTTCTCCTTTTGGTTCAATCGTGGAAGCTCCAAATATAAACAGCGTGCTCTCCTGGTCCTAACGAGGAGTTCCTCTCCTTTTGGTCCAATCGAGGAAGTAGTGTCCGTTGGTCCATCTACGGGATTCCTTCCTTTGGCCAACTCAGGACGGTAGTTCCTCTTGGTTCCATTTAAGGGGTTTGTCTCCTTTGGTCCAATCTAACCGAGTTCGTCTCCTTTTGGTCTAATCTAAGGGAGTTCGTTCGTTGGTCCAATCAACCTAGTTTGTCTCCTATTGGGAATATAATGGAGTTCGTTACTTTTTGGTTCAATATAACAGAGTCGTCTCCTTTTGGTAACTAAAGGAGTTCCTTCCTTTTGGTCAATTATAGGAAGTTAGTTACGTTTGGTCCAATCTAAGGAGTTCCTCTCCTTTTGTCCAAAGTAGGAAGTTAGTCTCCTCTTGGTCCAATCTAAGGAGTTCGTCTCCTTTTGGTCCAATCTTTGGAAGTTCGTCTACTTTTGGTCCAATCTAAGGATTTCATCTCCTTTTGGTAGAATCTAGCCAAGTTGGTCTCCTCTTGGTCCAATCTAAGTAGTTCGTCTCTTTTGGTCAATATAACCGAGTTTCCTCTCCTTTTGGTCTAAGCTAAGGGAGTTGTCTCTTTTGCAATCTTGGATAGTTCGCTTCTCTTGGTCCAATCGAAGGGAGCTCATAGCCTTTTGGTCCAATCTTAGGAAGTTAGTCTCCTTTTGGTCCAATCTAAGGAGTTTGTCTCCTTTTGGTCCAATCTAACCTAGTTCGTCTTCTCTAGGTCCAATCAAAGAGAGTTCCTCTCTTTTTCGTCCAATATTAGCACGTTCGTCTCCTTTTAGTCTAATCTAAGGGAGTTCATCACATTTTGGTCCAATCTAATCTAGTTTGTGTCCTATTGGTCCAATCTAATGAGTTCATCTCCTTTTGGTCCAATCCTAGGAAGTTAGTCTCCTTTTGGTCCAATCTAAGGAGTTCGTCTTCGTTTGGTCCAATCTGAGGGAGTTTGTCTCTTTTTGGTCCAATCTAACCTAGTTCGTCTTCTCTTGGTCCAATCTAAGGAGTTCGTCTTCTTTTGGTCCAATCTAAACTAGTTCGTCTCTCCTCTTGGTCCAATATAAGGAGTTCGTAACCATTTGGTCCAATCTAACCGAGTTCGTCTCCTCTTGGTCTAATCTAAGGGATTTCGTCTCCTTTTGGTCCAATCTTAGGAAGTTCGTCCCCTCTTGGTCCAATCTAAGGGAGTTCGTCTCCTTTTGGTCAAATCTTAGGAAGTTAGTCTCCTTTTGGACAAATCTAGGGGAGTTCGTCTCCTTTTGGTGTAATCTAACGGAGTTCATCTCCTTTGGGTCCAATCTAACCCAATTCGTCTCCTCTTGGTCCAATCTAAGGAGTTCATCTACTTTTAGTCCAATCTTAGGAAGTTAGTTTCCTCCTGGTCCAATCTAAGGAGTTCGTCCCCTTTTGGTTTAATCGTAGGAAGTTAGTCTCATCTTGGTCCAATCTAAGGAGTTCGTCTCCTTTTGGTTCAATCGTAGGAAGTTAGTCTCCTGTTGGTCCAATCTAAGGAGTTCGTCTCCTTTTGGTCTAATCAAAGGGAGTTCGTCTCCTGTTGGTCCAATCTAAGGAGTTCGTCTCCTGTTGGTCTAATCTAAGGCGGTTCGTCTCCTTTTCTTCCCCCAATCTACAGAGTTCGGATCATTTTGGTCCAATTTGGAAGTTAGTCCTCTTTGTCCAATAAGGGAGTTCGTTCCTTTTGGTCTAATCTAACGGTTTCGTCGTCCTTTTGCCAATCTAATCCAAATCGTCTCTCTGTCCAAATCTAAGGAGTTCGTATACTTTGGTCCAAGCTTAGGAAGTAGTCTCCTTTTGGTCCAATCTAAGGAGTTCGTCTCCTTTTGGTCCAAGCTTAGGAAGTTCGTCTCCTCTTGGTCCAATCTAAGGAGTTCGTCTCCTTTTGGTCCAATCTAACGGAGTTCGTCTCCTTTTGGACCGTTCTAGGGAGTTCGTCTCCTATTGGTCCATTCTAAGTAAGTTCATGTCCTGTTGGTCCAATCTAAGGAGTTCGTCTCCTTTTGGTCCAATCTAACCTAGTTCGTCTTCTCTTGGTCCAATCTAAGGAGTTCGTCTCCTTTTGGTCCAATCTTAGGAAGTTAGTCTACTCTTGGTCCAAACTAAGGAGTTCGTCTCCTTTTGGTCCAATCTAACCGAGTTTTTCGGGGGTCTTTTCCCCTTTTTTTTGGTTCAACAAAATATAAGAGTTCCTCTCCTTTTGGTCCAAATCTTAGGAAGTTATCTCCTTTTGGTCCAATCGAAGGGAGAGTCCTATAATTTGGTCCACAATCTTAGGGAAGTTCGTCTCCTCTTGGTCCAATTAAGGGTTCGTCTCCTTTTGCGTTCATCGTTAGGAAGTTTTAGTCCCCTCGTGGTCCAATCTAAAGCTGTTCGTCTCCCTTTTGGTTCCAATCGTAGGAAGTTAGTCTCCTCTTGGCCCAATCTAAGGTGTTCGTCTCCTTTTGGTCCAATCTAACCGAGTTCCTCTCCTTTTGGTCTAATCTAAGGGAGTTCGTCTCCTTTTGGTCAAATCTTAGGAAGTTCTTCTTCTCTTGGTCCAATCCAAGGGAGCTCCTATCCTTTTGGTCCAATCTTAGGAAGTTAGTCTCCTTTTGGTCCAATCTAAGGAGTTCGTCTCCTTTTGGTCCAATCTAACCTAGTTCGTCTTCTCTAGGTCCAATCAAAGAGAGTTCCTCTCTTTTTCGTCCAATATTAGCACGTTCGTCTCCTTTTAGTCTAATCTAAGGGAGTTCATCACATTTTGGTCCAATCTAATCTAGTTTGTGTCCTATTGGTCCAATCTAATGAGTTCATCTCCTTTTGGTCCAATCCTAGGAAGTTAGTCTCCTTTTGGTCCAATCTAAGGAGTTCGTCTTCGTTTGGTCCAATCTGAGGGAGTTCGTCTCTTTTTGGTCCAATCTAACCTAGTTCGTCTCCTATTAGTCCAATCTAAGGGTGTTCGTCTCCTTTTGGTTCAATCTAACCTAGTTCGTCTCCTTTTGGTCAAATCTTAGGAAGTTAGTCTCCTTTTGGACAAATCTAAGGGAGTTCGTCTCCTTTTGGTGTAATCTAACGGAGTTCATCTCCTTTGGGTCCAATCTAACCCAATTCGTCTCCTCTTGGTCCAATCTAAGGAGTTCTTCTACTTTTGGTCCAATCTTAGGAAGTTAGTCTCCTCTTGGTCCAATCTAAGGAGTTCGTCCCCTTTTGGTTCTATAGTAGGAAGTTAGTCTCCTCTTGGTCCAATCTAAGGAGTTTGTCTCCTTTTGGTCCAATCTTTGGAAGTTCGTCTCCCTTTGGTCTAATCTAAGTAGTTCGTTGTTTTAGTCCATCTACCTAGTTCTTTGTCTCCTCTTGGGCCAAATCCTAAGGGAGTTCGACTCTTTGGCCACTCTAAGGAGTGGTATCCTTGGTCCAATCTAACCGAGTTCGTCTCCTTTTGGTCTAATCTAAGGGAGTTCGTCTCGTTTTGGTCCAATCTAACCTATTTCGTCTCCTCTTGGTCCAATCTAAGGGAGTTCGACTCCTTTTGGTCCAATCTAACCTAGTTCATGTCATCTTTGTCCAATCTAAGGAGTTCGTCTCCTTTTGGTCGAATCTTTGGAAGTTAGTCTCCTTTTGGTCCAATCGAAGGAGTTCGTCTCCTTTTGGTCCAATATAACCGAGTTCGTCTCCTTTTGGTCCAATCTAAGGAGTTCCTCTCTTTTTGGTCCAATCTTAGGAAGTCAGTCTCCTTTTGGTCTAATCTAAGGGAGTTCGTCTCCTTTTGGTCCAATCTTAGGAAGTTAGTCTCCTCTGGGTCCAATCTGAGGAGTTCACCTCCTTTTGGTCCGATCTATCCGAGTTCATCTCCTTTTGGTCTAATCTAAGGGAGTTCGTCTAGTTTAGATTCAATCTAACCTAGTTCATCTCCTCTTGGTCCAATCTAAGGAGTTCGTATCCATTTAGTCAAATCTAAGGGAGTTGGTCTCGTTTTGGTCTAATCTAACCTACGTCGTCTCCTCTTGGTCCAATCTATGGAGTTCGTCTCCTTTTGTCCAATGTAACCGAGTTCGTGTCTTTTTGGTCCAATCGTAGGAAGTTAGTCTCCTCTTGGTCCAATCTAAGGAGTTCGTCACCTTTTGGTCCAATCTAACCGAGTTCCTCTCCTTTTGGTCTAATCTAAGGAAGTTCGTCTCCTTTTGGTCAAATCTTAGGAAGTTCGTCTTCTCTTGGTCCAATCCAAGGGAGTTCGTATCATTTTGGTCCAATCTTAGGAAGTTAGTCTCCTTTTGGTCCAATCTAAGGAGTTCGTCTCCTTTTGGTCCAATCTTAGGAAGTTAGTCTCCTTTTGGTCCAATCTAAGGAGTTTGTCTTCGTTTGGTCCAATCTGAGGGAGTTCGTCTCTTTTTGGTCCAATCTAACCTAGTTCGTCTCCTATTAGTCCAATCTAAGGGTGTTCATCTCCTTTTGGTCTAATCTAAGGGAGTTCGTCTCCTTTTGGTCCAATCTGATTGAGTTCGTCTCCTCTTGGTCTAATCTAAGGAGTTCGTCTCCTTTTAGTCAAATCTAAGGGACTTGGTCTCGTTTTGGTCTAATCTAACCTAGGTCGTCTCCTCTTGGTCCAATCTAAGGAGTTCGTCTCCTTTTGGTCCAATTCATCACCTTTTGGTCTAATCTAAGGGAGTTCGTCTCCTTTTGGTCAAATCTTAGGAAGTTCGTCTTTTCTTGGTCCAATCCAAGGGAGTTCGTCTCCTTTTGGTCCAATCTAACCTTGTTAGTCTCCTCTTGGTCTAATCTGAGGAGTTCGTCTCCTTTTGGTCCAATCTAACAGAGTTCGTCTCCTTGTGCTCTAATCTAAGGGAGTTCGTCTCCTTTTGGTCAAATCTTAGGAAGTTCGTCTTTTCTTGGTCCAATCCAAGGGAGTTCGTCTCCTTTTGGTCCAATCTTAGGAAGTTAGTCTCCTTTTGCTCCAATCTAAGGAGTTCGTCTCCTATTGATCCAATATACGGGAGTTCGTCTCCTTTTGGTCTAGTCTAAGGGAGTTCGTCTCCTTTGGGTCCAATCTAACCCAGTTCGTCTCCTCTTGGTCCAATCTAAGGAGTTCGTCTACTTTTGGTCCAATCTTAGGAAGTTAGTTTCCTCCTGGTCCAATCTAAGGAGTTCGTCCCCTTTTGGTTTAATCGTAGGAAGTTAGTCTCATCTTGGTCCAATCTAAGGAGTTCGTCTCCTTTTGGTTCAATCGTAGGAAGTTAGTCTCCTGTTGGTCCAATCTAAGGAGTTCGTCTCCTTTTGGTCTAATCTAAGGGAGTTCGTCTTGTGTTGGTCCAATCTAACCTAGTTCGTCTCCTCTTGGCCCAATCTAAGGAGTTCGTCTCCTTTTCTTCCAATCTAACCGAGTTCGTCTTCTTTTGGTCCAATCTTAGGAAGTTAGTCTCCTCTTGGTTCAATCTAAGGAGTCCAGCTCCTTTTGGTCCAACCTAACCGAGTTCGTCTCCTTTTATTCCAATCTAACCTAGTTCGTCTCCTCCAGGTCCAATCTGAGAGAGTTCGTCTCTTTTTCGTCCAATATTAGCGAGATCGTCTCCTTTTAGTCTAATCTAAGGGAGTTCGTCACCTTTTCGTCCAATCTAACCTAGTTTGTCTCTTCTTGGTCCAATCTAACGAGTTCGTCTCCTTTTGGTCCAATCTCAGGAAGTTAGTCTCCTTTTGGTCCAATCTAAGGAGTTCGTCTTCTTTTGGTCCAATCTGAGGGAGTTCGTCTCTTTTTGGTCCAATCTAACCTAGTTCGTCTCCTGTTAGTCCAATATAACGGTCTTCGTCTCCTTTTGGTCTAATCTTAGGGAGTTCGTCTCCTTTTGGTCCAATCAAATCTAGTTCGTCTCCTTTAGGTCTACTCTTAGGGAGTTCGTCTCCTTTTGGTCCAATCAAACCGAATTCGTCTCCTTTTGGTCTAATCTATGGGAGTTCGTCTAGTTTTGGTCCAATCTAACCTAGTTCTTCTCCTCTTGGTCCAATCTAAGGAGTTCGTCTCCTTTTAGTCAAATCTAAGGGAGTTGGTCTCGTTTTGGTCTAATCTAACCAAGTTCGTCTCCTCTTGGTCCAATGTAACCGAGTTCATCTCCTTTTGGTCTAATCTAAGGGAGTTCGTCTAGTTTTGGTCCAATCTAACCTTGTTTGTCTCCTCTTGGTCCAATCTAAGGAGTTCGTCTAGTTTTGGTCCAATCTTATGAAGTTAGTCTCCTCTTGGTCCAGTCTAAGGAACTCGTCTCCTTTTGGTCCAACCTAACCGAGTTCGTCTCCTTTTAGTCAAATCTAAGGGAGTTGGTCTCCTTTTGGTCCAATCTAACCTAGTTCGTCTCCTCTTGGTCCAATCTACGAAGTTCGTCCCCTTTTGGTCCAATGTAACCGAGTTCGTGTCCTTTTGGTCCAATCTAAGGAGTTCCTCTCCTTTTGGTTCAACCTAACCGAGTTCGTCTCCTTTTGGTCCAATCTAACATAGTTAGTCTCCTCTTGGTCCAATCTTAGGAAGTTAGTCTTCTCTTGGTCTAATATATGGAGTTCATCTCCTTTTGGTCCAATCTAACCGAGTTCGTCTCCTTTTGGTTTAATCTAAGGGAGTTCGTCTCCATTTGGTCCAATCTTAGGAAGTTCGTCTCCTTTTGGTCCAATCTTAGGAAGTTTGTCTCCGCTTGGTCCAATCTAAGGAGTTCGTATCCTTTTGGTCCAATCAGAGGAAGTTAGTCTGCTCTTGGTCCAATGTAAGGAGTTCCTCTCCTTTTGGTCCAATCTAACCGAGTTCGTCTCCTTTTGGTCCAATCTAAGGAGTTCCTCTCCTTTTGGTTCCAATCTAAAGAGTTCGTCTCCTTTTGGTCTAATCTCAGGGAGTTCGTCTCCTTTTGGTCTAAACAAACCGAGTTCATCTCCTTTTGGTCCAATCTAAGGAGTTCGCCTCCTTTTGGTCCAATCTAACCAAGTTGGTCTCCTTTTCGTCCAATCTTAGGAAGTTCGTCTCCTCTTGGTCCAATCTAAGGAGTTCGCCTCCTTTGGGTCCAATCTAACCAAGTTCGTCTCCTTTTGGTCCAATCTAATCAAATTCGGCTCCATTTGCTCTAATCTAAGGGAGTTCGTCTCCTTTTGGTCCAACCTAACCGAGTTCGTCTCCTTTTTGTCAAATCTAAGCGAGTTGGTCTCCTTTTGGTCCAATCTAGCCTAGTTCGTCTCCTCTTGGTCCAATCTACGAAGTTCGTCCCCTTTTGGTCCAATGTAACCGAGTTCGCGTCCTTTTGGTCCAATCTAAGGAGTTCCTCTCCTTTTGGTCCAATCTGACCGAGTTCCTCTCCTTTTGGTCCAATCTAACCTAGTTAGTCTCCTCTTGGTCCAATCTAAGGAGTTCGTCTCCTTTTGGTCCAATCTTAGGAAGTTAGTCATCTCTTGCTCTAATCTATGGAGTTCGTCTGCTTTTGGTCCAATCTAACAGAGTACGTCTCCATTTGGTCTAATCTAAGGGAGTTCGTCTCCATTTGGTCCAATCTTACAAAGTTCGTCTCCTCCTGGTCCAATCTAAGGGAGTTCGTCTCCTTTTGGTCCAATCTTAGTTAGTTAGTCTCCTTTTGGTCCAATCTAAGGAGGTCGTCTCCTTTTGGTCAAATCTAAGGGAGTTCGTCTCCTTTTGATCTAATCTAACGGAGTTCGTCTCCTTTTGGTCCAATGTAACCTAGTTACTCTCCTCTTGGTCCAATCTAAGGAGTTCGTCTCCTTTTCGTCCAATCTAGCTGAGTTCGTCTCCTTTTGGTCTAATCTTACGGAGTTCATCTCCTTTTGGTTCGATCTAACCTAGTTCGTCTCCTCTTGGTCAAATCTAAGGAGTTCATCTTCTTTTAGTCTAATCTAACCTAGTTCGTCTCCTCTTGGTCTAATCTAAGGAGTTCCTTTCCTTTTGGTCCAATCTAAGGGAGTTCGTCTCCTCTTGCTCCAATCTAAGGGAGTTCGTCTCCTTTTGGTCCAATCTAACCTAGTTACTCTCCTCTTGGTCCAATCTAAGGAGTTCGTCTCCTTTTCGTCCAATCTAGCCGAGTGCGTCTCCTTTTGGTCTGATCTTACGGAGTTCATCTCCTCTTGGTCCGATCTAACCTAGTTCGACTCCTCTTGGTCAAATCTAAGGAGTTCATCTTCTTTTTGTCTAATCTAACCTAGTTCGTCTCCTCTTGGTCTAATCTAAGGAGTTCCTTTCCTTTTGGTCCAATCTAAGGGAGTTCGTCTCCTTTTGGTCCAATCTTAGGAAGTTAGTCATCTCCTGGTCTAATCTATGGAGTTCGTCTCCTTTTTGTACAATCTAACTGAGTTCGTATCCTCTTGGTCTAATTTAAGGGAGTTCCTTTCCTTTTGGTCCAATCTAAGGGAGTTCGTCTCCTCTTGGTCCAATCTAAGGGAGTTTGTCTCCTTTTGGTCCAATCTAACCTAGTTAGTCTCCTCTTGGTCCAATATAATGAGTTCGTCTCCTTTTGGTCCAACCTAACCGAATTCGTCTCCTTTAACTCAAATCTAATGGAGTTGATGTCCTTTTGGACCAATCTAACCTAGTTCGTCTCCTCTTGGTCCAATCTATGGAGTTCGTCTCCTTTTGGTCGAATGTAACCGAGTTCCTCTCCTTTTGGTCCAATCTAAGGTCTTCCTCTCTTTTTGGTCCAATCTAACCGAGTTCCTCTCCTTTAGGTCCAATCTAACAAAGTTCTTCTCCTTTTGGTCTAATCATAGGAAGTTTGTCTCCTTTGGTCCAATTTAAGGGGTTCGTCTCCTTTTGGTCCAATCTATCCTAGTTCGTCTCCTCTTGGTCCAATCTAAGATGTTTCTCTCCTTTTGGTCCAATCTCACCGTGTTCATCTCTTTTTTGTCCAATCTAAGGGAGTTTGTCTCCTTTTGGTCCAATCTAACCTAGTTCATCTCATCTTGGTCCAATCTAAGGAGTCGTCACATTTTGGCCCAATCTTAGGAAGTTAGTCTCCTCTTGGTCCAATCTCAGGAGTTCGCCACCTTTTGGGCCAATCTAACCGAGTTCGTCTCCTTTTGGTCCAATCTAAGGAGTTCCTCTATTTTTTGGTCCAATCTAACCGAGTTCGTCTCCTCTTGGTCCAATCTAAGGGAGTTCGTCTTCTTTTGGACCAATCTAACCTAGTTAGTCTCCTCTTACTCCAATCTAAGGAGTTCGTCTCCTTTTCGTCTAGTTTTGGCCAATTCTAACCTAGTTCGTCTCCTCTTGGTCCAATCTAAGGAGTTCGTCTCCTTTTGGTCCAATCTAACCAAGTTCGTCTCCTTTTAGTCAAATCTAAGGGTGTTCGTCTTCTTTTGGGCCAATCTAACCTAGTTCGTCTCCTCTTGGTCCCAAACTAAGGAGTAGGCTTCTTTTGGTCCAATCTAACCGAGTTCGTCTCCTTTGGTCTAATTAAGGGAGTTCGTCTGTTTTAGTCAATCTAACCTAGGTTCGTCTCCTCTTGGTCCCAATCTAAGGAGTTCGACTCCTTTTGTCCAATCTAAGGAGTTTTCTCCTTTTGGTCCAATCTAACCGAGTTCGTCTCCTTTTGGTCTAATCTAAGGGAGTTCGCCTCGTTTTGGTCAAATCTAAGCTAGTTCGTCTCCTCTTGGTCCAATCTAAGGGAGTTCGATTCCTTTTGGTCCAATCTAACCTAGTTCATGTCATCTTTGTCCAATCTAAGGAGTTCGTCTCCTTTTGGTCGAATCTTTGGAAGTTAGTCTCCTTTTGGTCCAATCTAAGGAGTTCGTCTCCTTTTGGTCCAATATAACCAAGTTCGTCTCGTTTTCGTCCAATCAAAGGAGTTCTTCTCCTATTGGTCCAATCTATAAGGAAGTCATCTACTTGTGGTCTAATCTAAGGAGTTCGTTCCTTTGGTCACAATATAGGAAGTAGTCTCCTCTGGGACACTCTGAGGCACGTTCAACCTCCTGTGGTACGATATCGAGTTTCGTCATACTTTGGTCTAATCTAAGGGAGTTCGTCTAGTTTAGATCCAATCTAACCTAGTTCGTCTCCTCTTGGTCCAATCTAAGGGAGTTCGTCTCCTTTTGGTCCAATCTTAGGTAGTTAGTCTCCTCTTGGTCCAATCTAAGGAGTTTGTCCCCTTTTGGTTCAATCGTAGGAAGTTAGTCTCCTCTTTGTCCAATCTAAGGAGTTCGTCTCCTTTTGGTCCAATCTAACCGAGTTCGTTCCTTTTTGGCCTAATCTAAGAGAGTTCGTCTTGTTTTGGTCCAATCTAAGGAGTTCGTCTACTTTTTGTCCAACCTAACCGAGTTCATCTGCTTTTGGTCAAATATAAGGGAGTTTGTCTCCTTTTGGTCCAATCTAACCTAGTTCGTCTCCTCTTGGTCCAATCTAAGGGAGTTCGTCTTCTTTTGGACCAATCTAACCTAGTTAGTCTCCTCTTGCTCCAATCTAAGGAGTTCGTCTCCTTTTCGTCTAGTTTTGGCCCATTCTAACCTTGTTCGTCTCCTCATGGTCCAATCTAAGGACTTCGTCTACTTTTGGTCCAACCTTAGGAAGTTCGTCTCCTCTTGGTCCAATCTAAGGGAGTTCGTCTCCTTTTGGTCCAATCTTAGTTAGTTAGTCTCCTTTTGGTCCAATCTAAGGAGGTCGTCTTCTTTTGGTCAAATCTAAGGGAGTTGGTCTCCTTTTGCTCTAATCTAACGGAGTTCGTCTCCTTTGGGTCCAATCTAACCCAGTTCGTCTCCTCTTGGTACAATCTATGGAGTTCATCTGCTTTTGGTCCAATCTAACCGAGTTCGTCTCCTTTTGGTCCAATCTAACCGAGTTTGTCTCCTTTTGGTCTAATCTCAGGGAGTTCGTCTCCTTGTGGTCCGGT
>JAGKPW010000695.1:0-11993 GCA_019926035.1 Melaleuca alternifolia | reverse complement strand
CGAAAACGAGGGGGGCAACACGAGGACTTCCCAGGAGGTCACCCATCCTAGTACTACTCTCGCCCAAGCACGCTTAACTTCGGAGTTCTTATGGGATCCGGTGCATTAGTGCTGGTATGATCGCACCCGTCATGTTACGCATTGCAAATTTACTTGAGGCGACTCAATTTCTCTTCTCGAAGGAAGTCTAGAGTGTTCAACTTCCGGCTTTTAAGCGACTCAATTAACGCAATTTCCGGAGCCCGACTCGATTAACGGAATACTACTTATGTACGACGGAATACAAAAATGAAAATTGCTTGGTAAACGGAATTCCCGCGTCTCTACGTTCTCTTGCCTAACTTTCGATCCCGATGGACTCACGGGGCCCGTGAGTACTGTTCGGAAAGCTCGTTTCGAGGCCAACACCCCCGGGCCGGAATAATCCGTGAGGATAAAAAGAAAAGAATAGAAAAACGAAAACGAAAACGAGGGGTGCAACACGCGGACTTCCCAGGAGGTCACCCATCCTAGTACTACTCTCGCCCAAGCACGCTTAACTTCGGAGTTCTGATGGGATCCGGTGCTTTGGTGCTGGTATGATCGCACCCGTCATGTCACGCATTGCAAATTTACTTGAAGCGACTCAATTTCTCTTCTCGAAGGAAGTCTAGAGTGTTGAACTTCCGGCTTTTAAGCGACTCAATTAACTCAATTTCCCGAGCCCGACTCGATTAACGGAATACTACTTATGTACGACGGAATACAAAAATGGAAATTGCTTGGTAAACGGAATTCCCGCGTCTCTACGTTCTCGTGCCTAACTTTCGATCCCGATGGACTCACGGGGCCCGTGAGTACTGTTCGGAAAGCTCGTTTCGATGCCAACACCCCAGGGCCGGAATAATCCGTGAGGATAAAAAGAAAAGAAAAACGAAAAACGAAAACGAGGGGTGCAACACGAGGACTTCCCAGGAGGTCACCCATCCTAGTACTACTCTCGCCCAAGCACGCTTAACTTCGGAGTTTTGATGGGATCCGGTGCATTAGTGCTGGTATGATCGCACCCGTCATGTTACGCATTGCGAATTTACTTGAAGCGACTCAATTTCTCTTCGCGAAGGAAGTCTAGAGTGTTCAACTTCCGGCTTTTAAGCGACTCAATTAACGCAATTTCCCGAGCCCGACTCGATTAACGGAATACTACTTATGTACGACGGAATACAAAAATGAAAATTGCTTGGTAAACGGAATCCCCGCGTCTCTACGTTCTCGTGCCTAACTTTCGATCCCGATGGACTCACGGGGCCAGTGAGTACTGTTCGGAAAGCTCGTTTCGAGGCCAACACCCCAGGGCCGGAATAATCCGTGAGGATAAAAGAAAAGAATAGAAAAACGAAAACGAAAACCGACGGGGTGGCAACCCGAGGGGGAATCCCAGGAGGTTCACCCTATCTAGTAATACTCGCCAAAGCACGACTTGAACTTCGGAAGTTTTAGTTTCTGAGGGGATCCGGTGCATTAGTGCTGGTATGATCGCACCCGTCATGTCACGCATTGCAAATTTCCTTGAAGCGACTCAATTTCTCTTCTCGAAGGAAGTCTAGAGTGTTCAACTTCCGGCTTTTAAGCGACTCAATAAACGCAATTTCCCGAGCCCGACTCGATTAACGGAATACTACTTATGTACGACGGAATACAAAAATGAAAATTGCTTGGTAAACGGATTCCCGCGTCTCTACGTTCTCGTGCCTAACTTTCGATCCCGATGGACTCACGGGGCCCGTGAGTACTGTTCGGAAAGCTCGTTTCGAGGCCAACACGCCAGGGCCGGAATAATCCGTGAGGATAAAAAGAAAAGAATAGAAAAACGAAAACGAAAACGAGGGGTGCAACACGAGGACTTCCCAGGAGGTCACCCATCCTAGTACTACTCTCGCCCAAGAACGCTTAACTTCGGAGTTCTGATGGGATCCGGTGCATTAGTGCTGGTATGATCGCACCCGTCATGTCACGCGTTGCAAATTTACTTGAAGCGACTCAATTTCTCTTCTCGAAGGAAGTTTAGAGTGTTCAACTTCCGGCTCTTAAGCGACTCAATTAACGCAATTTCCCGAGCCCGACTCGATTAACGGAATATTACTTATGTACGACGGAATACAAAAATGAAAATTGCTTGGTAAACGGAATTCCCGCGTCTCTACGTTCTCGTGCCTAACTTTCGATCCAGATGGACTCACGGGGCCCGGTTTTGAAGGGGTTGGTTGTTTTTTGTTTTTTGTTTGTTTTTACGTCGAAAGCTCGTTGCGAGGCCAACACCCCAGGGCCGGAATAATCCGTGAGGATAAAAAGAAAAGAATAGAAAAACGAAAACGAAAACGAGGGGTGCAACACGAGGACTTCCCGGGAGGTCACCCATCCTAGTACTACTCTCGCCCAAGCACGCTTAACTTCGGAGTTCTGATGGGATCCGGTGCATTAGTGCTGGTATGATCGCACCCGTCATGTTACGCATTGCCAATTTACTTGAAGCGATTGAATTTCTCTTCTCGAAGGAAGTCTACAGTGTTCAACTTCCGGCTTTTAAGCGACTCAATTAACGCAATTTCCCGAGCCCGACTCGATTAACGAAATACTACTTATGTACGACGGAATACAAAAATGAAAATTGCTTGGTAAACGGAATTCACGCGTCTCTACGTTCTCGTGCCTAACTTTCGATCCCGATGGACTCAGGGGGCCCGTGAGTACTGTTCGGAAAGCTCGTTTCGAGGCCAACACCCCAGGCCGGAATAATCCGTGAGGATAAAAAGAAAAGAAAAGAAAAGAAAAGAAAAACGAAAACGAGGGGTGCAACACGAGGACTTCCCAGGAGGTCACCCGTCCTAGTACTACTCTCGCCCAAGCACGCTTAACTTCGGAGTTCTGATGGGATCCGGTGCAGTAGTGCTGGTATGATCGCACCCGTCATGTTACGCATTGCGAATTTACTTGAAGCGACTCAATTTCTCTTCTCGAAGGAAGTCTAGAGTGTTCAACTTCCGGCTTTTCAACGACTCAAATAACGCAATTTCCCGAGCCCGACTCGATTGACGGAATACTACTTATGTATGACAAAAGACAAAAATGAAAATTGCTTGGTAAACGGAATTCCCGCGTCTCTACGTTCTCGTGCCTAACTTTCGATCCCGATGGATTCACGGGGCCCGTGAGTACTGTTCGGAAAGCTCGTTTCGAGGCCAACACCCCAGGGCCGGAATAATCCGTGAGGATACAAAGAAAAGAATAGAAAAACGAAAACGAAAACGAGGGGTGCAACACGAGGACTTCCCAGGAGGTCACCCATCCAAGTTCTACTCTCGCCCAAGCACGCTTAACTTCGGAGTTCTGATGGGATCCGGTGCATTAGTGCTGGTATGATCGCATCCGTCATGTTACGCATTGCAAATTTACTTGAAGCGACTCAATTTCTCTTCTCGAAGGAAGTCTAGAGTGTTCAACTTCCGGCTTTTAAGCGACTCAATTAACGCAATTTCCCGAGCCCGACTCGATTAACGGAATCCTACTTATGTACGACGGAATACAAAAATGAAAATTGCTTGGTAAACGGAATGCCGCGTCTCACTTTCTCGTTGCCGAACTGTCGATCCGAGGCTTGGGATTTACTCACGGGGCACGTGCGATGTTCGGACCGCTCGTTCCGAGGGCCCACACCCCAGGGCCGGGACAATCGTGAGGATAAAAAGGACAAAGCATAGAAAAAAAACGGAAAAACGACAACGAGGGGTGCACCCCGAGCGACTTCCCAGGCGGGCACCCATCTAGTATACGCTCGCCCAACACGCTAACTTCGGAGTATTGAGGGACTCGGTGCATTAGTGCTGGTATATCGCACCGTCATGTCACGCATTGCAAAATTATTTTTTCTGAAGCGGACTCAATTTCTCCTTCTCGAAGGCAACGTCTAGAGTGTTCAACTTCCGGCTTTTAAGCGACTCAATTAACGCAATTTCCCGAGGCCGACTCGATTAACGGAATACTACTTATGTACGACGGAATACAAAAATGAAAATTGCTTGGTAAACGGAATTCCCGCGTCTCTACGTTCTCGTGCCTAACTTTCGATCCCGAAGGACTCACGGGGCCCGTGAGTACTGTTCGGAAAGCTCGTTTCGAGGCCAACACACCAGGGCCGGAATAATCCGTGAGGATAAAAAGAAAAGAATAGAAAACGAAACGAACGAGGGGTGCAACACGAGGACTTCCCAGGTAGGTCACCCCTCCTTCGGATACTTCGCCCAAGCACGCTTAACTCGGAGTCTGATGGGATCCGGTGCATTAGTGCTAGGTATGATCGCACCCGTCAGGCAAGCATTGCAAATTACTGAAGCGGACTCAATTTCTTCTGAAGGAAGTCTAGACGTGTTCAACTTCGGCTTTAAGCGACTCAAATTAACGCAATTTCCAGAGCCCGACTCGATTAACGGAATACTACTTATGTACGACGGAATACAAAATGAAAATTGCTTGGTAAACGGAATTCCGCGTTCTACGTTCTCGTGCCTAACTTTCGATCCCGATGGACTCACGGGGCCCGTGAGTACTGTTCGGAAAGCTCGTTTCGCGGCCAACACCCCAGGGCCGGAATAATCCGTGAGGATAAAAAGAAAAGAATAGAAAAACGAAAACGGAAACGAGGGGTGCAACACGAGGACTTCCCAGGAGGTCACCCATCCTAGTACTACTCTCGCCCAAGCACCCTTAACTTCGGAGTTCTGATGGGATCCGGTGCATTAGTGCTGGTATGATCGCACCCGTCATGTCACGCATTGCAAATTTACTTGAAGCGACTCACTTTCTCTTCTCGAAGGAAGTCTAGAGTGTTCAACTTCCGGCTTTTAAGCGACTCATTTAACGCAATTTCCCGAGCCCGACTCGATTAACGGAATACTACTTATGTACGACGGGATACAAAAATGAAAATTGCTTGGTAAACGGAATTCCCGCGTCTCTTCGTTCTCGTGCCTAACTTTCGATCCCGATGGACTCACGGGGCCCGTGAGTACTGTTCGGGAAGCTCGTTTCGAGGCCAACACCCCAGGGCCGGAATAATCCGTGAGGATAAAAAGAAAAGAATAGAAAAACGGAAACGAAAACGAGGGGTGCAACACGAGGACTTCCCAGGAGGTCACCCATCCTTGTACTACTCTCGCCCAAGCACGCTTAACTTCGGAGTTCTGATGGGATCCGGTGCACTAGTGCTGGTATGATCGCACCCGTCATGTTACGCATTGCGAATTTACTTGAAGCGACTCAATTTCTCTTCTCGAAGGAAGTCTAGAGTGTTCAACTTCCGGCTTTTTAGCGACTCAATTAACGCAATTTCCCGAGCCCGACTCGATTAACGGAATACTACTTATGTACGACGGAATACAAAAATGAAAATTGCTTGGTAAACGGAATTCCCGCGTTTCTACGTTCTCGTGCCTAATTTTCGATCCCGATGGACTCACGGGGCCCGTGAGTACTGTTCGGAAAGCTCGTTTCGAGGCCAACACCCCAGGGCCGGAATAATCCGTGAGGATAAAAAGAAAAGAATAGAAAAACGAAACCGAAAACGAGGGGTGCAACACGAGGACTTCCCAGGAGGTCACCCATCCTAGTACTACTCTCGCCCAAGCACGCTTAACTGCGGAGTTCTGATGGGATCCGGTGCATTAGTGCTGGTATGATCGCACCCGTCATGTTACGCATTGCGAATTTACTTGAAGCGACTCAATTTCTCTTCTCAAAGGAAGTCTAGAGTGTTCAACTTCCGGCTTTTAAGCGACTCAATTAACGCAATTTCCCGAGCCCGACTCGATTAACGGAATACTACTTATGTACGACGGAATACAAAATGAAAATTGCTTGGTAAACGGATCTTCGCCGTCTCTGTTTCGTGCCTACTGTCGATCACGGATGGAACACGGGGCCCGTGGAGTACTTTCGGAAAGCTCGTTTCGAGGCCAACACCCCAGGGCCGGACTAATCCGTGAGGATAAAAAGAAAAGAATAGAAAAACGAAAACGAAAACGAGGGGTGCCACACGAGGACTTCCCAGGAGGTCACCCATCCTAGTACTACTCTCGCCCAAGCACGCTTAACTTCGGAGTTCTGATGGGATCCGGTGCATTAGTGCTGGTATGATCGCACCCGTAATGTTATGCATTGCAAATTTACTTGAAGCGACTCAATTTCTCTTCTCGAAGGAAGCCTAGAGTGTTCAACTTCCGGCTTTTAAGCGACTCAATTAACGCAATTTCCCGAGCCCGACTCGATTAACGGAATACTACTTATGTACGACGGAATACAAAAATGAAAATTGCCTGGTAAACGGAATTCCCGCGTCTCTACGTTCTCGTGCCTAACTTTCGATTCCGATGGACTCACGGGGCCCGTGAGTACTGTTCGGAAAGCTCGTTTCGAGGCCAACACCCCAGGGCCGGAATAATCCGTGAGGATAAAAAGAAAAGAATAGAAAAACGCAAACGAAAACGAGGGGTGCAACACGAGGACTTCCCAGGAGGTCACCCATCCTAGTACTACTCTCGACCAAGCACGCTTAACTTCGGAGTTCTGATGGGATCCGGTGCATTAGTGCTGGTATGATCGCACCCGTCATGTCACGCATTGCAAATTTACTTGAAGCGACATAATTTCTCTTCTCGAAGGAAGTCTAGAGTGTTCAACTTCCGGCTTTTAAGCGACTCAATTAACGCAATTTCCCGAGCCCGACTCGATTAATGGAATACTACTTATGTACGACGGAATACAAAAATGAAAATTGCTTGGTAAACGGAATTCCCGCGTCTCTACGTTCTCGTGCCTAACTTTCGATCCCGAAGGACTCACGGGGCCCGTGAGTACTGTTCGGAAAGCTCGTTTCGAGGCCAACACCCCAGGGCCGGAATAATCCGTGAGGATAAAAAGAAAAGAATAGAAAAACGAAAACGAAAAAGAGGGGTGCAACACGAGGACTTCCCAGGAGGTCACCCATCCTAGTACTACTCTCGCCCAAGCACGCTTAACTTCGGAGTTCTGATGGGATCCGGTGCATTAGTGCTGGTATGATCGCACCGTCATGTTACGCATTGCAAATTTACTTGAAGCGATCTTTCTTTCTCGACGGAAGCTAGAGTGAACTTCCGGCTTTTAAGCGATCTCAAATTAACCGCACAATTCCCGAGCGCCTCGAATTACCGGAATACTATTATGTCGACGGAATACAAAAATGAAAGTGCTTGGTACCGATAAAACTTCCCGCGTATTATAGTTTCTGCCTAACTTCGCTAGATGGACTACGGGGCGTGGAAACGTACTGTCGGAAAGCTAGTTTCGAGGTCCAACACCCAAGGGCCGGAATAATCCGTGAGGATAAAAAGAAAAGAATAGGAAAACGAAAACGAAAACGAGGGGTGCAACACGAGGACTTCCCAGGAGGTCACCCATTCTAGTACTACTCTCGCCCAAGCACGCTTAACTTCGGAGTTCTGATGGGATCCGGTGCATTAGTGCTGGTATGATCGCACCCGTCATGTCACGCATTGCAAATTTACTTGAAGCGAATCAATTTCTCTTCTCGAAGGAAGTCTAGAGTGTTCAACTTCCGGCTTTTAAGCGACTCAATTAACGCAATTTCCCGAGCCCGACTCGATTAACTGAATACTACTTATGTACGACGGAATACAAAAATGAAAATTGCTTGGTAAACGGAATTCCCGCGTCTCTACGTTCTCGTGCCAAACTTTCGATCCCGATGGACTCACGGGGCCCGTGAGTACTGTTCGGAAAGCTCGTTTCGAGGCCAACACCCGAGGGCCGGAATAATCCGTGAGGATAAAAAGAAAAGAATAGAAAAACGAAAACGAAAACGAGGGGTGCAACACGAGGACTTCCAAGGAGGTCACCCATCCTAGTACTACTCTCGCCCAAGCACGCTTAACTTCGGAGTTCTGATGGGATCCGGTGCATTAGTGCTGGTATGATCGCCCGTTCATGTCAAGCTTGCAAATTTACTTGAGCGACCAATTTCTCTTCTTTGTTTTTTTTTTTTTTTTGTTTTTTTTTTCTTTTTTTTTTTTTATCGAAGGAAGTCTAGAGTGTTCAACTTCCAGCTTTTAAGCGACTCAATTAACGCAAGTTCCCGAGCCCGACTCGATTAACGGAATACTACTTATGTACGACGGAATACAAAAAAGAAAATTGCTTGGTAAACGGAATTCCCGCGTCTCTACGTTCTCGTGCCTAACTTTCGATCCCGATGGACTCGCGGGGCCCGTGAGTACTGTTCGGAAAGCTCGTTTCGAGGCCAACACCCCAGGGCCGGAATAATCCGTGAGGATAAAAAGAAAAGAATAGAAAAACAAAAACGAAAACGAGGGGTGCAACACGAGGACTTCCCAGGAGGTCACCCATCCTAGTACTACTCTCGCCCAAGCACGCTCAACTTCGGAGTTCTAATGGGATCCGGTGCATTAGTGCTGGTTTGATCGCACCCGTCATGTTACGCATTGCGAATTTACTTGAAGCGACTCAATTTCTCTTCTCGAAGGAAGTCTAGAGTGTTCAACTTGCGGCTTTTAAGCGACTCAATTAACGCAATTTCCCGAGCCCGACTCGATTAACGGAATACTACTCATGTCGCAGAAATACAAAAATGAAAAGTGCTTGGTAAACGGAATTCCCGCGTCTCTACGTTCTCGTGCCTAACTTTCGATCCCGATGGACTCACGGGGCCCGTGAGTACTGTTCGGAACGCTCGTTTCGAGGCCAACACCCCAGGGCCGGAATAATCCGTGAGGATAAAAAGAAAAGAATAGAACAACGAAAACGAAAACGAGGGGTGCAACACGAGGACTTCCCAGGAGGTCACCCATCCTAGTACTAGTACTACTCTCGCCCAAGCCCGCTTAAATTCGGCGTTGAGGGATCGGTGCCTAGTGCTGGTTTGGAGGCCCCGTCATGTCAGCATTGCAAATTTACTTGAAGCGACTCAATTTTTCTTCTCGAAGGAAGTCTAGAGTGTTCAACTTCCGGCTTTTAAGCGACTCAATTAACGCAATTTTCCGAGCCCGACTCGATTAACGGAATACTACTTATGTACGACGGAATACAAAAATGAAAATTGCTTGGTAAACGGAATTCCCGCGTCTCTAAGTTCTCGTGCCTAACTTTCGATCCCGATGGACTCACGGGGCCCGTGAGTACTGTTCGGAAAGCTCGTTTCGAGGCCAACACCCCAGGGCCGGAATAATCAGTGAGGATAAAAAGAAAAGAATAGAAAAACGAAAACGAAAACGAGGGGTGCAACACGAGGACTTCCCAGGAGGTCACCCATCCTAGTACTACTCTCGCCCAAGCACGGTTAACTTCGGAGTTCTGATGGGATCCGGTGCATTAGTGCTGGTATGATCGCACCCGTCATGTCACGCATTGCAAATTTACTTGACGCGACTCAATTTCTCTTCTCGAAGGAAGTCTAGAGTGTTCGAACTTCCGGCTTTACGCGACTCAATAACGGCAATTTAACGAGCGACTCGAAACGGGATATAATAGGTACGACGGAAATACAAAAAGAAGTATTGCTGGTAAACGGAATTCCAGCGTTCTCCTACGTGCTGCTGCCAAACTTCGATCCGAGGGATCACGGGGCCCGGAGTATGTTCGGAAAGCCGTTTCGAGCCAATACACCCCAGGGCGAATTAATCCGTGAGGATAAAAAAGAAAGAATAGACAAAACGAAACGAAAAAACGAGGGGTGCAACACGCGGAATTCCCAGGAGGTCAACATACTAGTACTACTCTCGCCCAAGCACGCTTAACTTTGGAGTTCTTATGGGATCCGGTGCATGAGTGCTGGTATGATCGCACCCGTCATGTTGTGCATTGCAAATTTACTTGAAGCGACTCAATTTCTCTTCTCGAAGGAAGTCGAGAGTGTTCAACTTCCGGCTTTTAAGCGGATCAATTAACGCAATTTCCCGAGCCCGACTCGATTAACGGAAAACTACTTATGTACGACGGAATACAAAAATGAAAATTGCTTGGTAAACGGAATTCCCGCGTCTCTACGTTTTCGTGCCTAACTTTCGATCCCGATGGACTCACGGGGCCCGTGAGTACTGTTCGGAAAGCTCGTTTCGAGGCCAACACCCCAGGGCCGGAATAATCCGTGAGGATAAAAAGAAAAGACTAGAAAAACGAAAACGAAAACGAGGGGTGCAACACGAGGACTTCCCAGGAGGTCACCCATCCTAGTACTACTCTCGCCCAAGCACGCTTAATTTCGGAGTTCTGATGGGATCCGGTGCATTAGTGCTGGTATGATCGCACCCGTCATGTTACGCATTGCAAATTTACGTGAAGCGACTCAATTTCTCTTCTCGAAGGAAGTCTAGAGTGTTCAACTTCCGGCTTTTAAGCGAATCAATTAACGCAATTTCCCGAGCCCGACTCGATTAACGGAATACTACTTATGTACGACGGAATAAAAAAATGAAAATTGCTTGGTAAACGGAATTCCCGCGTCTCTACGTTCTCGTGCCTAACTTTTGATCCCGATGGACTCACGGGGCCCGTGAGAACTGTTCGGAAAGCTCGTTTCGAGGCCAACACCCCAGGGCCGGAATAATCCGTGAGGATAAAAAGAAAAGAATAGAAAAACGAAAACGAAAACGATGGGTGCAACACGAGGACTTCCCAGGAGGTCACCCATCCTAGTACTACTCTCGCCCAAGCACGCTTAACTTCGGAGTTCTGATGGGATCCGGTGCATTAGTGCTGGTATGATCGCACCCGTCATGTTACGCATTGCAAATTAACTTGAAGCGGACTATTTATATTCGCGAAGGAAACGTTAGAGCGTTCACACTTCGGCTTTAAGCACGCAATTCCCGCTTTCCGAGACGACTCGATTAAGGATACCTACTTAGTACGCCCGCAGCATACCCCAAACTGAAAATTGCTTGGTAAACGGAAGTCCCGCAGTCTTACGTGTCTCGTGCTAACTTCCGGATCCGCTGGACTCCGGGGCCCGGAAGTTCCTGTCGGAAAGCGTTTCGCGGCCAAACCCCAGGCCGGAATACAGCGTGAGGATTAACAAGAGAAAAAATAGACCACCAAAAACGAAAAACGAGGGGTGGGCAACACGAGGACTCCCAGGAGGTCACATCTATTACTACTCGCGCCCAAGCCCGCTAATTAGGAGTTCTGAGGGATCCGGGCCATTAGTGTGTATGATGCACCGTCATGTCACGCATGCAAATTACTGAAGCGACTCAATTTCTCTTCTCGAAGGAAGTCTAGAGTGTTCAACTTCCGGCTTTTAAGCGACTCAATTTACGCAATTTCCCGAGCCCGACTCGATTAACGGAATACTACTTATGTACGACGGAATACAAAAATGAAAATTGCTTGGTAACCGGAATTCCCGCGTCTCTACGTTCTCGTGCCTAACTTTCGATCCCGATGGACTCACAGGGCCCGTGAGTACTGTTCGGAAAGCTCGTTTCGAGGCCAACACCCCAGGGCCGGAATAATCCGTGAGGATAAAAAGAAAAGAATAGAAAAACGAAAACGAAAACGAGGGGTGCAACACGAGGACTTCACAGGAGGTCACCCATCCTAGTACTACTCTCGCCCAAGCACGCTTAACTTCGGAGTTCTGATGGGATCCGGGGCATTAGTGCTGGTATGATCGCACCCGTCATGTTACGCATTGCAAATTTACTTGAAGCGACTCAATTTCTCTTCTCGAAGGAAGTCTAGAGTGTTCAACTTCCGGCTTTTAAGCGACTCAATTAACGCAATTCCCCGAGCCCGACTCGATTAACGGAATACTACTTATGTACGACGGAATACCAAAATGAAAATTGCTTGGTAAACGGAATTCCCGCGTCTCTACGTTCTCGTGCCTAACTTTCGATCCCGATGGACTCACGGGGCCCGTGAGTCCTGTTCGGAAAGCTCGTTTC
>JAGKPW010000694.1:0-15953 GCA_019926035.1 Melaleuca alternifolia | reverse complement strand
TTTGGTCTAATCTAAGGGAGTTCGTCTTGTGTTGGTCCAATCTAACCTAGTTCGTCTCCTCTTGGCCCAATCTAAGGAGTTCGTCTCCTTTTCTTCCAATCTAACCGAGTTCGTCTCCTTTTGGTCCAATCTTAGGAAGTTAGTCTCCTCTTGGTCCAATCCAAGGGAGTTCGTCTCCTTTTGGTCTAATCTAACGGTGTTCGTCTCCTTTTGGTCCAATCTAATCTAGTTCGTCTCCTCTTGGTCCAATCTAAGGAGTTCGTCTACTTTTGGTCCAATCTTAGGAAGTTAGTCTCCTTTTGGTCCAATCTAAGGAGTTCGTCTCCTTTTGGTTCAATCGTAGGAAGTCCAATATAACCGAGTTCGTCTCCTTTTGGTCCAATCTAAGGAGTTCCTATCCTTTTGGTCCAATCTTAGGAAGTTAGTGTCCGTTTGGTCCAATCTAAGGGACTTCCTCTCCTTTTGGTCCAATCTTAGGAAGTTAGTCTCCTCTTGGTCAAATCTAAGGAGTTTGTCTCCTTTTGGTCCAATCTAACCGAGTTCGTCTCCTTTGGGTCTAATCTAAGGAAGTTCGTCTCCTTTTGGTCCAATTAAACCGGGTTGGTTCATTTGGTCGAAATATAAGGAGGGTCGTATCCTTTTGTTCAATATAAACGAGTTGTGTCCTTTGGTTCAAATATAAGGAGGTCCTCTCGTTTGGGTCCATCTAGAAGTTAGTCTCTTTTTGTCCAATCTAAGGAGTTCGTCTCCTTTTGGTCCAATCTTAGGAAGGTTGTCTCCTCTTGGTCCAATCTAAGGAGTTCGTCTCCTTTTGGTTCAATCGTAGGAAGTTAGTCCCTTCTTGGTCCAATCTAAGCTGTTCGTCTCCTTTTGTTTCAATCGTAGGAAGTTAGTCTCCTCTTGGTCCAATCTAAGGTGTTCGTCTCCTTTTGGTCCAATCTAACCGAGTTCCTCTCCTTTTGGTCTAATCTAAGGGAGTTCGTCTCCTTTTGGTCAAATCTTAGGAAGTTCTTCTTCTCTTGGTCCAATCCAAGGGAGCTCCTATCCTTTTGGTCCAATCTTAGGAAGTTAGTCTCCTTTTGGTCCAATCTAAGGAGTTCGTCTCCTTTTGGTCCAATCTAACCTAGTTCGTCTTCTCTAGGTCCAATCAAAGAGAGTTCCTCTCTTTTTCGTCCAATATTAGCACGTTCGTCTCCTTTTAGTCTAATCTAAGGGAGTTCATCACATTTTGGTCCAATCTAATCTAGTTTGTGTCCTCTTGGTCCAATCTAACGAGTTCATCTCCTTTTGGTCCAATCTTAGGAAGTTAGTCTCCTTTTTGGTCCAATCTAAGGAGTTCGTCTTCGTTTGGTCCAATCTGAGGGAGTTTGTCTCTTTTTGGTCCAATCTAACCTAGTTCGTCTCCTGTTAGACCAATCTAAGGGTGTTCGTCTCCTTTTGGTCCAATCTAACCTAGTTCGTCTCCTTTTGGTCAAATCTTAGGAAGTGAGTCTCCTTTTGGACAAATCTAAGGGAGTTCATCTCCTTTTGGTGTAATCTAACGGAGTTCATCTCCTTTGGGTCCAATCTAACCCAATTCGTCTCCTCTTGGTCCAATCTAAGGATTCTTCTACTTTTGGTCAATCCTAGGAATTTAGTCTCCTCCTGGTCAAATCTAAGGAGTTCGTCCCCTTTTGGTTCTTATAGTAGGACGTTAGTCTCCTCTTGTTCCAATCTAAGGAGTTTGTCTCCTTTTCGGCCAATCTAACCGGTTCGTCTCCTTTTTGGTCCTAATCTAAGGAGTTTCGTCGCTCGTTTTAGTCCCAATCTAACCTAGTTCGTTTCCTCTAGGTCCAACCTAAGGATTTCTCTCCTTTTGGCCAATCTAACCGAGTTCATCTCCTTTTGGTCCAATCTAACCTAGTTCGTCTCCTCTTGGTCCAATCTAACGGAGTTCGTCTCCTTTTCGTCCACTATTACACTTCGTCTCCTTTTAGTATAATCTAAGGAGTTCAGCACATTGTGGTCCAATCTACTCTAGTCTTGTGTCCTATTGGTCCAATCTAATGAGTTCATCTCCTTTTGGTCCAATCTTAGGAAGTTAGTCTCCTTTTGGTCCAATCTAAGGAGTTCGTCTTCGTTTGGTCCAATCTGAGGGAGTTTGTCTCTTTTTGGTCCAATCTAACCTAGTTCGTCTCCTGTTAGTCCAATCTAAGGGTGTTCGTCTCCTTTTGGTCCAATCTAACCTAGTTCGTCTCCTCTTGGTCCAATATAAGGAGTTCGTAACCATTTGGTCCAATCTAACCGAGTTCGTCTCCTCTTGGTCTAATCTAAGGGATTTCGTCTCCTTTTGGTCCAATCTTAGGAAGTTCGTCCCCTCTTGGTCCAATCTAAGGGAGTTCGTCTCCTTTTGGTCAAATCTTAGGAAGTTAGTCTCCTTTTGGACAAATCTAAGGGAGTTCGTCTCCTTTTGGTGTAATCTAACGGAGTTCATCTCCTTTGGGTCCAATCTAACCCAATTCGTCTCCTCTTGGTCCAATCTAAGGAGTTCATCTACTTTTAGTCCAATCTTAGGAAGTTAGTTTCCTCCTGGTCCAATCTAAGGAGTTCGTCCCCTTTTGGTTTAATCGTAGGAAGTTAGTCTCATCTTGGTCCAATCTAAGGAGTTCGTCTCCTTTTGGTTCAATCGTAGGAAGTTAGTCTCCTGTTGGTCCAATCTAAGGAGTTCGTCTCCTTTTGGTCTAATCTAAGGGAGTTCGTCTTGTGTTGGTCCAATCTAACCTAGTTCGTCTCCTCTTGGCCCAATCTAAGGAGTTCGTCTCCTTTTCTTCCAATCTAACCGAGTTCGTCTTCTTTTGGTCCAATCTTAGGAAGTTAGTCTCCTCTTGGTCCAATCCCAAGGGAGTTCGTTCCTTTTGGTCTAATCTAAGTTTTCGTCTCCTTTTGGTTCCAATCTAATCCAATTGTCTCCTCTGGGTCCAATCTAAGGAGGTGCGTCTACTTTTGGTCCAAGTAGGAATTGTCTCCTCTTGGGTCCAATCTAAGGAGTTCGCTCCTTGGGTTTCAATCGTAGGAACTCCAATAGAAACCGAGTGCATCTCTTTGGTCCAATCTAGAGTTTTTCCTCTCCTTTTGGTCCAATCTTAGGAAGTTAGGGTCCGTTTTGTCCAATCTAAGGGACTTCCTCTCCTGTTTGGTCCCAATCTTGGAAGTTAGTCTCCTCTTTGTCCCAATCTAAGGAGTTTTGTCTCCTTGTTGGTCCATTAACCGTGAGTTCGTCTCCCTTTGGTCTAATCTAAGGGAGTTCGTCTACTTTTGGTCCAATCTAACCTAGTTCGTCTCCTCTTGGTCCAATCTAAGGAGTTCTTCTCCTTTTGGTCCAATATAACCGAGTTCGTCTCCTTTTGGTCAAATATAAGGAGTTCCTCTCCTTTTGGTCCAATCTTAGGAAGTTAGTCTCCTTTTGGTCCAATCTAAGGGAGTTCCTCTCCTTTTGGTCCAATCTTAGGAAGTTAGTCTCCTCTTGGTCCAATCTAAGGAGTTCGTCTCCTTTTGGTTCAATCGTAGGAAGTTAGTCCCCTCTTGGTCCAATCTAAGCTGTTCGTCTCCTTTTGGTTCAATCGTAGGAAGTTAGTCTCCTCTTGGCCCAATCTAAGGTGTTCGTCTCCTTTTGGTCCAATCTAACCGAGTTCCTCTCCTTTTGGTCTAATCTAAGGGAGTTCGTCTCCTTTTGGTCAAATCTTAGGAAGTTCGTCTTCTCTTGGTCCAATCGAAGGGAGCTCCTATCCTTTTGGTCCAATCTTAGGAAGTTAGTCTCCTTTTGGTCCAATCTAAGGAGTTCGTCTCCTTTTGGTCCAATCTAACCTAGTTTCTCTCCCCTTGGTCCAATCTAAGGAGTTCGTCTCCTTTTGGTCCCAATATTAGCACTTCGTCTCCTTTGAGTCCTAATCTAAGGGAGTTTTTCATCACATTTTTGGCCAATCTAATCTAGTTTTTGGGTCCTATTGGTCCAATCTAAGGAGTTCATCTCCTTTTGGTCCAATCTAACCTAGTCTGTCTACTCTTGGTTCAATCGAAGGAGTTGGTCTCCTTTTGGTCCAATCTAACCGAGTTCGTCTCCTTTTGATCCAACCTAACCTAGTTCGTCTCCTATTGGTCCAATCTAAGGAGTTCGTCTCCTTTTGGTCCAATCTAAGGAGTTCGTCTCCTTTTGGTCCAATCTAAGGGACTTGGTCTCCTTTTTGACAAATCTAAGGGAGTGTCTTCTCCTTTTTGGTGTAAATCTACCGGATTCTCCGCCCTTTGGGTCCCCAATCTAACCCAATTCGTCTCCTCTTGTCATCTAAGGAGTTTCTTCCTACTTTTGGTCCAATCTTAGGAGTTAGTCTCCTCTTGGTCCAATCTAGAGTTCGGCCCCTTTTGGTTCTATATAGGAAGTTAGTCTCCTCTTGGCCATCAAGGAGTTGTCCTCCCTTTTCATCCAATCTAACCGAGTTCGTCTCCTTTTGGTCAATCTAATGGGAGTTCGTCTCGTTTAGTCCCATCTAACCTAGTTTCGTCTCCTCTTGGTCCCATCTAAGGTAGTCGACTCCTTTGGTCCAATTCTACGGAGTTTGTCTCCTTTTGGTCCAATCTAACCGAGTTCGTCTCCTTTTGGTCTAATCTAAGGGAGTTCGTCTCGTTTTGGTCCAATCTAACCTATTTCGTCTCCTCTTGGTCCAATCTAAGGGAGTTCGACTCCTTTTGGTCCAATCTAACCTAGTTCATGTCATCTTTGTCCAATCTAAGGAGTTCGTCTCCTTTTGGTCGAATCTTTGGAAGTTAGTCTCCTTTTGGTCCAATCGAAGGAGTTCGTCTCCTTTTGGTCCAATATAACCGAGTTCGTCTCCTTTTGGTCCAATCTAAGGAGTTCCTCTCTTTTTGGTCCAATCTTAGGAAGTCAGTCTCCTTTTGGTCTAATCTAAGGGAGTTCGTCTCCTTTTGGTCCAATCTTAGGAAGTTAGTCTCCTCTGGGTCCAATCTGAGGAGTTCACCTCCTTTTGGTCCGATCTATCCGAGTTCATCTCCTTTTGGTCTAATCTAAGGGAGTTCGTCTAGTTTAGATTCAATCTAACCTAGTTCATCTCCTCTTGGTCCAATCTAAGGAGTTCGTATCCATTTAGTCAAATCTAAGGGAGTTGGTCTCGTTTTGGTCTAATCTAACCTACGTCGTCTCCTCTTGGTCCAATCTATGGAGTTCGTCTCCTTTTGTCCAATGTAACCGAGTTCGTGTCTTTTTGGTCCAATCGTAGGAAGTTAGTCTCCTCTTGGTCCAATCTAAGGAGTTCGTCACCTTTTGGTCCAATCTAACCGAGTTCCTCTCCTTTTGGTCTAATCTAAGGAAGTTCGTCTCCTTTTGGTCAAATCTTAGGAAGTTCGTCTTCTCTTGGTCCAATCCAAGGGAGTTCGTATCATTTTGGTCCAATCTTAGGAAGTTAGTCTCCTTTTGGTCCAATCTAAGGAGTTCGTCTCCTTTTGGTCCAATCTTAGGAAGTTAGTCTCCTTTTGGTCCAATCTAAGGAGTTTGTCTTCGTTTGGTCCAATCTGAGGGAGTTCGTCTCTTTTTGGTCCAATCTAACCTAGTTCGTCTCCTATTAGTCCAATCTAAGGGTGTTCATCTCCTTTTGGTCTAATCTAAGGGAGTTCGTCTCCTTTTGGTCCAATCTGATTGAGTTCGTCTCCTCTTGGTCTAATCTAAGGAGTTCGTCTCCTTTTAGTCAAATCTAAGGGACTTGGTCTCGTTTTGGTCTAATCTAACCTAGGTCGTCTCCTCTTGGTCCAATCTAAGGAGTTCGTCTCCTTTTGGTCCAATTCATCACCTTTTGGTCTAATCTAAGGGAGTTCGTCTCCTTTTGGTCAAATCTTAGGAAGTTCGTCTTTTCTTGGTCCAATCCAAGGGAGTTCGTCTCCTTTTGGTCCAATCTAACCTTGTTAGTCTCCTCTTGGTCTAATCTGAGGAGTTCGTCTCCTTTTGGTCCAATCTAACAGAGTTCGTCTCCTTGTGCTCTAATCTAAGGGAGTTCGTCTCCTTTTGGTCAATCTTAGGAAGTTTCGTCTCGGCTTGTTCCAATCCAAGGGATTCGTCGCCTTTTGGTCCAATCTTAGGAAGTTATCTCCTTTTGCTCCAATCCCACTAAGGAGTTCGGTCTCCTATTGATCCACATTACGTGGAGTTCGTCTCCCTTTTGGTCTAGTCCTAAGTGAGTTCTTGCTCCTTTTTTCCATCCTAACCCCCAGTTCCGTCTCCTCCTCGGTCCCAACTAAGGAGTTTCGTCTACCTTTTGGTCCAAGCTTAGGAATTAAGTTTTCCTCCCTGGTCCAATCTAGGAGTTCGCCCCGTTTTTGGTTTTAATCGTAGGAAGTTAGTCTCCTTGGTCAATCCTCAGGAGTTCGGCTCCTTTTGTCAATCGTAGGAAGTTATTCCCTCCTGTTGGTTCCCAAATCTAAGGAGTTTTCGTCTCCTTTTGGTCTAATCTAAGGGAGTTCGTCTTGTGTTGGTCCAATCTAACCTAGTTCGTCTCCTCTTGGCCCAATCTAAGGAGTTCGTCTCCTTTTCTTCCAATCTAACCGAGTTCGTCTTCTTTTGGTCCAATCTTAGGAAGTTAGTCTCCTCTTGGTTCAATCTAAGGAGTCCAGCTCCTTTTGGTCCAACCTAACCGAGTTCGTCTCCTTTTATTCCAATCTAACCTAGTTCGTCTCCTCCAGGTCCAATCTGAGAGAGTTCGTCTCTTTTTCGTCCAATATTAGCGAGATCGTCTCCTTTTAGTCTAATCTAAGGGAGTTCGTCACCTTTTCGTCCAATCTAACCTAGTTTGTCTCTTCTTGGTCCAATCTAACGAGTTCGTCTCCTTTTGGTCCAATCTCAGGAAGTTAGTCTCCTTTTGGTCCAATCTAAGGAGTTCGTCTTCTTTTGGTCCAATCTGAGGGAGTTCGTCTCTTTTTGGTCCAATCTAACCTAGTTCGTCTCCTGTTAGTCCAATATAACGGTCTTCGTCTCCTTTTGGTCTAATCTTAGGGAGTTCGTCTCCTTTTGGTCCAATCAAATCTAGTTCGTCTCCTTTAGGTCTACTCTTAGGGAGTTCGTCTCCTTTTGGTCCAATCAAACCGAATTCGTCTCCTTTTGGTCTAATCTATGGGAGTTCGTCTAGTTTTGGTCCAATCTAACCTAGTTCTTCTCCTCTTGGTCCAATCTAAGGAGTTCGTCTCCTTTTAGTCAAATCTAAGGGAGTTGGTCTCGTTTTGGTCTAATCTAACCAAGTTCGTCTCCTCTTGGTCCAATGTAACCGAGTTCATCTCCTTTTGGTCTAATCTAAGGGAGTTCGTCTAGTTTTGGTCCAATCTAACCTTGTTTGTCTCCTCTTGGTCCAATCTAAGGAGTTCGTCTAGTTTTGGTCCAATCTTATGAAGTTAGTCTCCTCTTGGTCCAGTCTAAGGAACTCGTCTCCTTTTGGTCCAACCTAACCGAGTTCGTCTCCTTTTAGTCAAATCTAAGGGAGTTGGTCTCCTTTTGGTCCAATCTAACCTAGTTCGTCTCCTCTTGGTCCAATCTACGAAGTTCGTCCCCTTTTGGTCCAATGTAACCGAGTTCGTGTCCTTTTGGTCCAATCTAAGGAGTTCCTCTCCTTTTGGTTCAACCTAACCGAGTTCGTCTCCTTTTGGTCCAATCTAACATAGTTAGTCTCCTCTTGGTCCAATCTTAGGAAGTTAGTCTTCTCTTGGTCTAATATATGGAGTTCATCTCCTTTTGGTCCAATCTAACCGAGTTCGTCTCCTTTTGGTTTAATCTAAGGGAGTTCGTCTCCATTTGGTCCAATCTTAGGAAGTTCGTCTCCTTTTGGTCCAATCTTAGGAAGTTTGTCTCCGCTTGGTCCAATCTAAGGAGTTCGTATCCTTTTGGTCCAATCAGAGGAAGTTAGTCTGCTCTTGGTCCAATGTAAGGAGTTCCTCTCCTTTTGGTCCAATCTAACCGAGTTCGTCTCCTTTTGGTCCAATCTAAGGAGTTCCTCTCCTTTTGGTCCAATCTAACCGAGTTCCGTCTCCTTTTGGTCTAATCTCAGGGAGTTCGTCTCCTTTTGGTCTAAACAAACCGAGTTCATCTCCTTTTGGTCCAATCTAAGGAGTTCGCCTCCTTTTGGTCCAATCTAACCAAGTTGGTCTCCTTTTCGTCCAATCTTAGGAAGTTCGTCTCCTCTTGGTCCAATCTAAGGAGTTCGCCTCCTTTGGGTCCAATCTAACCAAGTTCGTCTCCTTTTGGTCCAATCTAATCAAATTCGGCTCCATTTGCTCTAATCTAAGGGAGTTCGTCTCCTTTTGGTCCAACCTAACCGAGTTCGTCTCCTTTTTGTCAAATCTAAGCGAGTTGGTCTCCTTTTGGTCCAATCTAGCCTAGTTCGTCTCCTCTTGGTCCAATCTACGAAGTTCGTCCCCTTTTGGTCCAATGTAACCGAGTTCGCGTCCTTTTGGTCCAATCTAAGGAGTTCCTCTCCTTTTGGTCCAATCTGACCGAGTTCCTCTCCTTTTGGTCCAATCTAACCTAGTTAGTCTCCTCTTGGTCCAATCTAAGGAGTTCGTCTCCTTTTGGTCCAATCTTAGGAAGTTAGTCATCTCTTGCTCTAATCTATGGAGTTCGTCTGCTTTTGGTCCAATCTAACAGAGTACGTCTCCATTTGGTCTAATCTAAGGGAGTTCGTCTCCATTTGGTCCAATCTTACAAAGTTCGTCTCCTCCTGGTCCAATCTAAGGGAGTTCGTCTCCTTTTGGTCCAATCTTAGTTAGTTAGTCTCCTTTTGGTCCAATCTAAGGAGGTCGTCTCCTTTTGGTCAAATCTAAGGGAGTTCGTCTCCTTTTGATCTAATCTAACGGAGTTCGTCTCCTTTTGGTCCAATGTAACCTAGTTACTCTCCTCTTGGTCCAATCTAAGGAGTTCGTCTCCTTTTCGTCCAATCTAGCTGAGTTCGTCTCCTTTTGGTCTAATCTTACGGAGTTCATCTCCTTTTGGTTCGATCTAACCTAGTTCGTCTCCTCTTGGTCAAATCTAAGGAGTTCATCTTCTTTTAGTCTAATCTAACCTAGTTCGTCTCCTCTTGGTCTAATCTAAGGAGTTCCTTTCCTTTTGGTCCAATCTAAGGGAGTTCGTCTCCTCTTGCTCCAATCTAAGGGAGTTCGTCTCCTTTTGGTCCAATCTAACCTAGTTACTCTCCTCTTGGTCCAATCTAAGGAGTTCGTCTCCTTTTCGTCCAATCTAGCCGAGTGCGTCTCCTTTTGGTCTGATCTTACGGAGTTCATCTCCTCTTGGTCCGATCTAACCTAGTTCGACTCCTCTTGGTCAAATCTAAGGAGTTCATCTTCTTTTTGTCTAATCTAACCTAGTTCGTCTCCTCTTGGTCTAATCTAAGGAGTTCCTTTCCTTTTGGTCCAATCTAAGGGAGTTCGTCTCCTTTTGGTCCAATCTTAGGAAGTTAGTCATCTCCTGGTCTAATCTATGGAGTTCGTCTCCTTTTTGTACAATCTAACTGAGTTCGTATCCTCTTGGTCTAATTTAAGGGAGTTCCTTTCCTTTTGGTCCAATCTAAGGGAGTTCGTCTCCTCTTGGTCCAATCTAAGGGAGTTTGTCTCCTTTTGGTCCAATCTAACCTAGTTAGTCTCCTCTTGGTCCAATATAATGAGTTCGTCTCCTTTTGGTCCAACCTAACCGAATTCGTCTCCTTTAACTCAAATCTAATGGAGTTGATGTCCTTTTGGACCAATCTAACCTAGTTCGTCTCCTCTTGGTCCAATCTATGGAGTTCGTCTCCTTTTGGTCGAATGTAACCGAGTTCCTCTCCTTTTGGTCCAATCTAAGGTCTTCCTCTCTTTTTGGTCCAATCTAACCGAGTTCCTCTCCTTTAGGTCCAATCTAACAAAGTTCTTCTCCTTTTGGTCTAATCATAGGAAGTTTGTCTCCTTTGGTCCAATTTAAGGGGTTCGTCTCCTTTTGGTCCAATCTATCCTAGTTCGTCTCCTCTTGGTCCAATCTAAGATGTTTCTCTCCTTTTGGTCCAATCTCACCGTGTTCATCTCTTTTTTGTCCAATCTAAGGGAGTTTGTCTCCTTTTGGTCCAATCTAACCTAGTTCATCTCATCTTGGTCCAATCTAAGGAGTCGTCACATTTTGGCCCAATCTTAGGAAGTTAGTCTCCTCTTGGTCCAATCTCAGGAGTTCGCCACCTTTTGGGCCAATCTAACCGAGTTCGTCTCCTTTTGGTCCAATCTAAGGAGTTCCTCTATTTTTTGGTCCAATCTAACCGAGTTCGTCTCCTCTTGGTCCAATCTAAGGGAGTTCGTCTTCTTTTGGACCAATCTAACCTAGTTAGTCTCCTCTTACTCCAATCTAAGGAGTTCGTCTCCTTTTCGTCTAGTTTTGGCCAATTCTAACCTAGTTCGTCTCCTCTTGGTCCAATCTAAGGAGTTCGTCTACTTTTCGTCCAACCTTAGGAAGTTAGTCTCCTCTTGGTCCAATCTAAGGAGTTCCTCTCCTTTTGGTCCATCTTAGGAGTTATCTCCTCGTGTCCAAACGAAGGAGTTCGTCTCCTTTTGGTCCAATCTAACCTAGTTCGTCTCCTCTTGGTCCAATCTAAGGAGTTTCTCTCCTTTTGGTGCAATCTAACCGAGTTCGTCTCCTTTTAGTCCAATCTAACCTAGTTCGTCTCCTCTTGGTCCAATCTAAGGTGTTCGTCTTCTTTTGGTCCGATCATAGGAAGTTAGTCTCCTCTTGGTCCAATCTAAGGAGTTCGTCTCTATTTGGTCCAATCTAACCGAGTTCGTCTCCTTTTGGCTAAATCTAAGGGAGTTTGTCTCCTTTTGGTCCAATCTAACCTAGTTCGTCTCCTCTTGGTCCAATCTAAGGAGGTCGATTTCTTTTGGTCCAATCTAACCCTAGTTTCATGTCATCTTTTGTCCAATCTTAAGGGTTCGTCCTCCTTTGGTCGAATCTTTGAAGTTTATCTCCTTTTTGGTCCAATCAAGAGTTCCGTCTCCTTTTGGCCAATATAACCAGTTCGTCTCCTTTGGTGGTCCCATCTAAGGAGTTTACTCTCCTTTTGGTCCAATCTAGGAAGTCAGTCTCCTTTGGTCTTAATGTCAAGGGATTCGATCTCCTTTTGGTCCAATCTTAGGAAGTTTATCCCCTCCTTCCTGGTCCAATCTGAGGAGTTCACCTCCTTTTGGTCCGATCTATCCGAGTTCGTCTCCTTTTGGTCTAATCTAAGGGAGTTCGTCTAGTTTAGATCCAATCTAACCTAGTTCGTCTCCTCTTGGTCCAATCTAAGGGAGTTCGTCTCCTTTTGGTCCAATCTTAGGAAGTTAGTCTCCTCTTGGTCCAATCTAAGGAGTTTGTCCCCTTTTGGTTCAATCGTAGTAAGTTAGTCTCCTCTTTGTCCAATCTAAGGAGTTCGTCTCCTTTTGGTCCAATCTAACCGAGTTCGTCCCCTTTTGGCCTAATCTAAGAGAGTTCGTCTTGTTTTGGTCCAATCTAAGGAGTTCGTCTACTTTTTGTCCAACCTAACCGAGTTCATCTGCTTTTGGTCAAATATAAGGGAGTTTGTCTCCTTTTGGTCCAATCTAACCTAGTTCGTCTCCTCTTGGTCCAATCTAAGGGAGTTCGTCTTCTTTTGGACCAATCTAACCTAGTTAGTCTCCTCTTGCTCCAATCTAAGGAGTTCGTCTCCTTTTCGTCTAGTTTTGGCCCATTCTAACCTTGTTCGTCTCCTCATGGTCCAATCTAAGGACTTCGTCTACTTTTGGTCCAACCTTAGGAAGTTCGTCTCCTCTTGGTCCAATCTAAGGGAGTTCGTCTCCTTTTGGTCCAATCTTAGTTAGTTAGTCTCCTTTTGGTCCAATCTAAGGAGGTCGTCTTCTTTTGGTCAAATCTAAGGGAGTTGGTCTCCTTTTGCTCTAATCTAACGGAGTTCGTCTCCTTTGGGTCCAATCTAACCCAGTTCGTCTCCTCTTGGTACAATCTATGGAGTTCATCTGCTTTTGGTCCAATCTAACCGAGTTCGTCTCCTTTTGGTCCAATCTAACCGAGTTTGTCTCCTTTTGGTCTAATCTCAGGGAGTTCGTCTCCTTGTGGTCCGGTCTAACCGAGTTCGTCTCCTCTTGCTCTAATCTAAGGAGTTCATCTTCTTTTGGTCCAATCTAACCGAATTCGTCTCCTTTTGCTCTAATTTAACAGAATTCGTCTCCTTTGGGTCCAATCTAACCCAGTTCGTCTCCTATTGGTCCAATCTAAGGAGGTCATCTCCTTTTGGTCCAATCTTAGGAAGTTAGTCTCCGCTTGGTCCAATCTAAGGAGTTCGTATCCTTTTGGTCCTATCTTAGGAAGTTAGTATACTCTTGGTCCAATCTAAGCAGTTCGTCTCCTTTTGGTCCAATCTAACCGAGTTCGTCCCCTTTTGGTCTAATCTAAGAGTGTTCGTCTTGTTTTAGTCCAATCTAAGGAGTTCGTCTACATTTGGTCCAACCTAACCGAGTTCGTCTGCTTTTGGTCAAATATAAGGGAGTTTGTCTCCTTTTGGTCCAATCTAACCTAGTTCGTATCCTCTTGGTCCAATCTAAGGGAGTTCGTCTCCTTTTGGTCCAATCTTGGGAAGTTAGTTTCCTCTTGGTCCAATCTAAGGAGTTCATCTACTTTTGGTCCAACCTAACCGAGTTTGTCTCCTTTCGGCCAAATATAAGGGAGTTTGTCTCCTTTTGGTCCAATCTAACCTAGTTCGTCTCCTCTTGGTCCAATCTAAGGGAGTTCGTCTCCTTTTGGTCCAATCTTAGGTAGTTAGTCTCCTCTTGGTCCAATCTAAGGAGTTTGTCCCCTTTTGGTTCAATCGTAGTAAGTTAGTCTCCTCTTTGTCCAATCTAAGGAGTTCGTCTCCTTTTGGTCCAATCTAACCGAGTTCGTTCCTTTTTGGCCTAATCTAAGAGAGTTCGTCTTGTTTTGGTCCAATCTAAGGAGTTCGTCTACTTTTGGTCCAACCTAACCGAGTTCGTCTCCTTTTGGTCAAATATAAGGGAGTTTGTAACCTTTTGGTCCAATCTAACCTAGTTCGTCTCCTCTTGGTCCAATCTAAGGAGTTCGTCTTCTTTTGGTCCGATCATAGGAAGTTAGTCTCCTCTTGGTCCAATCTAAGGAGTTCGTCTCCTGTCGTCAGTTTTGGTCCATTCGAACCTATTCGTTTCCTCATGGTCCAATCTTAAGGAGTTCGTCTACTGTGTTTGGTCCATCTTAGGAAGTTAGTCCTCCGTTGGTCCAATCTAAGGAGTTTCGTATCTTTTTGGGCCTATCTTATGAAGTTTAGTACACTCTGGTCAATCTAAGGAGTTCGTCTCCTTTTGGTCCAATCTAAGTAGTTCGTCCTCCTTTTGGTCCAATCTACCGAGTTCTCTCCTTTTGGTCTCTTTCAGGAGTTCGTCTCAGTTTTGGGTCCAGTCTAACCTATTCGTCTCCTCTGGATAAAATCTAAGGAAGTTCCATCTTTCTTTTGGTATAATCAGCTAGTTCGTCTCCTCTTGGTCCAATCTAAGGAGTTCCTTTCCTTTTGGTCCAATCTAACCGAGTTCGTCTCCTCTTGGTCCAATCTAAGGGAGTTTGTCTCCTTTTGGTCCAATCTAACCTAATTACTCTCCTCTTGGTCCAATATAAGGAGTTCGTCTCCTTTTCGTCCAATCTAGCCGAGTTCGTCTCCTTTTGGTCTAATCTTACGGAGTTCATCTCCTTTTGGTCCGATCTAACCTAGTTCGTCTCCTCTTGGTCAAATCTAAGGAGTTCATCTTCTTTTGGTCTAATCTAACCTAGTTCGTCTCCTCTTGGTCTAATAAAAGGAGTTCCTTTCCTTTTGGTCCAATCTAAGGGAGTTCGTCTCCTCTTGGTCCAATCTAAGGGAGTTTGTCTCCTTTTGGTCCAATCTAACCTAGTTACTCTCCTCTTGGTCCAATATAAGGAGCTCGTCTCCTTTTGGTCTAACCTAACCGAATTCGTATGCTTTAACTCAAATCTAATGGAGTTGGTGTCCCTTTGGACCAATCTAACCTAGTTCGTCTCCTCTTGGTCTAATCTATGGAGTTCGCCTCCTTTTGGTCCAATGTAACCGAGTTCCTCTCCTTTTGATCCAATCTAAGTTCTTCCTCTCCTTTTGGTCCAATCTAACCGAGTTCGTCTCCTTTTGGTCCAATCTAACCGAGTTCGTCTCCTTTTCGTCCAATCTACGGGACTTTGTCTCATTTGGTCCAATCTAACCGAGTTCGTCTCCTTTTCGTTCAATCTAACCGAGTTCGTCTCCTTTTCGTCCAATCTTAGGAAGTTAGTTCCCCTCCTCTTTGGTCCAATCTAAGGAGTTCGTCCCCTTTTGGTTCAATCGGATGAAGTTATTCTCCTTTTGGTCCAATCTAAAGTTCGTCTCCTTGGTCCAACCAACCGAGTTCGTCCCTCCTCTTGGTCCAATCTTAAGGAGTTTCGTCTCCTTTGGTTCCCCTCTTATGAAGTTAGTCTACTCTTGGCCCAAACTAAGTCGTTTCGTCTCCTTTTGGTCCAATCTAACCGAGTTCGTCTCTTGTTGGGGGGGGGTCAGTCTTTTGGTCTAATCTAAGGGAGTTCGTCTCCTTTTGGTCCGATCTACGAAGTTCGTCCCCTTTTGGTCCAATCTAACCGAGTTCGTCTCCTTTTGGTCTAATGTAAGGGAGTTCGTCCCCTTTTGGCCCAATCTAACATAGTTCGTCTCCTATTGGTCCAATCTAAGGGAGTTCGTCTCCTTTTGGTCCAATCTTAGGAAGTTAGTCTCCTCTTGGTCCAATCTAAGGAGTTCGTCCCCTTTCGGTTCAATCGTAGGAAGTTAGTCTCCTTTTGGTCCAATCTAAGGAGTTCGTCTCCCTTGGGTCCAACCTAACCGAGTTTGTCTACTCTTGGTCCAATATAAGGAGTTCGTCTCCTTTTGGTCTAACCTAACCGAATTCGTATGCTTTAACTCAAATCTAATGGAGTTGGTGTCCTTTTGGACCAATCTAACCTAGTTCGTCTCCTCTTGGTCTAATCTATGGAGTTCGCCTCCTTTTGGTCCAATGTAACCGAGTTCCTCTCCTCTTGATCCAATCTAAGTTCTTCCTCTCCTTTTGGTCCAATCTAACCGAGTTCGTCTCCTTTTGGTCCAATCTAACAAAGTTCTTCTCCTTTTGGTCTAATGTAAGGGAGTTCGTCTGGTTTTGGTCTAATCTAACCTAGTTCGTCTCCACTTGGTCCAATCTAAGGAGTTCGTCTCCTTTTGGTCCAATCAAAGGAAGTCAGTCTCCTCTTGGTCCAATTTAAGGGGTTCGTGTCCTTTTGGTCCAATCTAACCTAGTTCGTCTCCTCTTGGTCCAATCTAAGACGTTTCTCTCCTTTTGCTCCAATCTTACCGTGTTCATCTGTTTTTTGTCCAATCTAAGGGAGTTTGTCTCCTTTTGGTCCAATCTAACCTAGTTCATCTCATCTTGGTCCAATCTAAGGAGTCGTCACCTTTTGGTCCAATCTAACCTAGTTCATCTCATCTTGGTCCAATCTAAGGAGTCGTCACCTTTTGGTCCAATCTTAGGAAGTTAGTCTCCTCTTGGTCTAATCTCAAGAGTTCGCCTCCTTTTGGGCCAATCTAACCGAGTTCGTCTCCTATTGGTCCAATCTAAATAGTTCCTCTCCTTTTGGTCCAATCTAACCGAGTTCGTCTGCTGTTTGTCCAATCTAAGGGAGTTCGTCTTCTTTTGGAACAATCTAACCTACTTAGTCTCCTCTTGCTCCAATCTAAGGAGTTCGTCTCCTTTTCATCTAGTTTTGGCCCATTCTAACCTAGTTCGTCTCCTCAAGGTCCAATCTAAGGAGTTCGTCTACTTTTGGTCCAACCTTAGGAAGTTAGTCTCCTCTTTGTCCAATCTAAGGAGTT